>ML682098.1:1938361-2173185 GCA_007922195.1 Podocnemis expansa
CCCTCACCACTCTGTGTAGCAGAAAGGTTTCCAGGTTGTGCAGATCAGGGTCAGAGGCTGGATGGAAACAAAGCTCCCACAGCAATCAGCAAGGAAGAAAAGCCAAATCCCAGTGGAAATGATACAGCTTTAGATCCAAGCATCAGGAGTCAGGACTCAATCCCGACTCACACAGGATTCAGAAAGGATCCACTCAGGACACACACTACACTACTATGTGGGTAAAGGGTTTTTATAAGGACGTGTTTACGTGGCCAATACACATTCCTGGCTGGGTGTAATGGTTCAGAGAAGCTCACAATACGGTCAGGCAGACTCAGTATTTTGGGTATCAATTATCATGTCTGTGACTAGAATGGTCTGATAATTGCTGAGTTTGTTCGTTCTGGTGTGAGATCCCCCATCAGGCAATGCTTCCCTGCTTCTTCAATCCCAGAGTTCAGTACGGCTCTTGCTTCTTCAATCCCAGAGTTCAGTGCGGCTCCTGCTTTGGAGTCTGGTTCTCCATAGTCAATGCAAATGAAGCTCCATTGTGCTGATGGCTTTTGGATATGGGTAGATTAGGAAAAGGATGTCTCCCATTTCCTACTGTTTTTGGTTTTCAGTTCAAGCAGAGGTTGGGGGATGTGTGGGGGGGGAGGCACAGGCTAGATACTATGCTCTGATTCCTCAAGAACACAGAGCTAACACGTAACACATATGCCGAATCTTCTCCCCACAGACCAATAAGATTCGCCACCACTGTTGCACCTGAGGTTAGAATGCATTTGGGGTGTTCAGTGCTGTGATCAGCTGGGTTGGCAAGCTCTCCATGCTGATCAAACACGCAATGAGAATTCAAAAATTGCCAGGGCTGTAACAGGGTATGGGCTGTTTCCTGTGTACCTAGCTGCTGTGCAGTGGAGTTGAAAACAATCTCCAGAGTAGTCACAGTGGAGCATTGTGGGATACATCCAGGAGGACAATTCAGTCAACAAACATAACTTTTTGCTGACCTATCAGCATCAAATTAAGTCCTATGCAGTCTCGTGGAAGTGGAGTAATTAAGTCAATGTTACAAGTGAGTTATTTCTGCAAAAGGGAGCTGGTAATATAGACGCAGACAGTTTTTAGGCTGACGTAAGGCAGCCTGTGTTCACCTAAGCTTGTAGTGGTGACCAGGCCTTAGTCTTTGCACACCTTACTAAGCATTTTTCCCCTAATACACTGGCCTGGATACTGGGCCAGAATTTATGGCACCTTTGAGGAGACTGGAAAGGCATGGAGCTCATTTGCATGGGAGAAGGGTTGCTGGAGATTATGCTTCGTGTTTGCAGAAAGCTAAATCTGATTTGCTGTCAAATGTTTCTGTTAAAATTCAGGGAGTAAGAGAGGTCAAGTAATTCAGGAATGCTGCTGAATGTGTATCTGTAGCCAAAGCATCTCTTGATTGTCCAGGTGTTTTTAACTGATCTGGTAAGTACAGTGGTTATGTTGGGATACATCTTACTTTAAAAATATGGTGCCACCTGAAAATTGTATTTTCTGAATTATTTCCCTAATAGTGAACAGTAACACCAAAAAAAACTTTATTTGTTTTGGAAAAGAGAATTTTTGCCCCCCCCCCCCCTTCTTGTTGTTTTAAATGTATATCTGAACATTATGCTTGCTTATGCTTGCTTTTCCTTAGAAATACTAAAGTTGTCAAATTTGGGTGCTCTCTACTGTTTCTGAGGGACTAAATGGATGACGCACAAATGCAGTGCAAACTTTCTTGGTTCTTAATAGAAGGGTATGAGGTATTGAATTTTTAACAAAAGAATTTTCCTCCATCATTTTAGTAAAATACGCATGAAAATCACTTTGGTTGGATTTCACTTCTTTGGTACTTGGGTATTAGTGTACCTAGTTCATTTGTTGATAGTGTTTTCAAGGAAAAACCAATAGTTTTAACAGTCCTAGTGGATTAGTTATAAGGGCTTTTTATTTTTGTAGCTTTAAACCCCTTCCCAAGCAACACAAACTAAGCCCATGAAAAAAAATCTCTCCTGTGGGAATGTATCTACCTGGGGACCATATCAGTATGATTATGCTGGCTTTAAATCACATTTAACATATATCTTTACTTATCTAGAAGCAAAATGGCACAATTTCATAGCTTCCTTTGGCCATCATCTTAAATTAACACATAACTAGTTGCTTTAAATGAAACAGCAGATGCTCCTGTGACTGCATGAAGGAGCAGAGTTGTATATCAGGGGTGGCCAAACTTGACTGATTCTCTGGGCTGTACACAATAATCTTCAGAAGTTTGAGAGCTAGAGCAGAACCTTAGGACTTCAGCCCTGTCCTAAGGCTCAGGGCTTGTTGTCCCACAGAGTGTACCTGCAGGCCTTGGGGCTGTGCTCCTTGGTGTGCATCTGCTGAAGTCCTGAGCCCTGGCAGGTGCCTCCCATAAGGCAGAAGCCCAGAGGTTCCCCTCACTCCTATGCTGAAGCCCTAGCAGCGGGCACAACTGGTGGGGCAAAAGCCCTGAACCCCACCATGCCACCATGTGGCTGAAGCCCCAGACTCCCCACCCTAGTGTGGTGGGCGGGGGATGTAGAGGTCTCTGTCAGCCACACTTTAACTCCTGAGCCACAGTTTGGTCCCCCCAGTACACATACTACTCCTTTACTCAAGATTCTCATTTGGTGGTTCATATGCTGGTCCTTTTTCTTGCTTGAAATAGGGAGGTAATTACCTTGAGTGACATGTTCCTTTTTCCTGACACATTCTCAGTGCACTAGAAGGAAGGACCGCAGTCCATTAATGACTCGTGGAAGAAGTTTGATCATTGTACAAAACAATCTATCAGAAATAACGTTTACCTTAATGTTATAGTGGGAGGGTTTAGCTGTTTAAAAAAAAAAAAGAAGAGGTGAGCATAGATGATTGTCACATTTAGCCCCTAAGAGCATCCCAATATATCAGATCACTTTAAACATGTTAGGAGAGTACAGTTCTGAGAGATGTTGAAGTAAAATATGAGTTTATTAAACACATTAAGCTGTGAAGCCATTGTGTCCCCAAGATTTAGGCATGAAAGCCACTTATCTAAAAAATAGAACTGCTGTGAAATGGAGAAATCAGATAGGAGAAGTAGGAAGAGGCTGTGGCAGAAGTTGCTGGCAAAGGATGAGAGTGGAGTGGTTGCCCACTCTGACCCAGTTTTGTGGAAGGCACCAGTGAAGGTGGAGACTGTTTTGGTGACCCAGGCACTAGGAGGGCAGAACCTGCTCTGTAAGAAGTGGGGCTTGTAACAAAGCCAGGGCTGATGGTTATAGAAAGGTGATCCTATTGAAAGCAGGCGGTGGTGGGTGGGCGCAAGCCCACCCACTTCTAAAGTGCCTCCCCCAGCCTATGGGGAGGTGGCACTAGACCCCCTTCCAAATGATTCCTTGGGACAACTAATGAGAAAACAGGGACGGGTGTGAGGTCATAGGTGTATAACAAGGGACTCGGAAGGGGACACAGTGCAGAGAACCCCAGAAGCTGTCGAGGGAGCTAGTGGACGCCACCCAGAGGAACGCTGCCTGGAGACATGCGTGAACAAGGGACTGGAAATAAGTCCCACAGTCGCAGGCCCCTCCCTCAGCCAACCTCCTCTTGCTGGTCCTGTAGATGGCCTGCCTAGCGTAGGCCAGGAGGAGGTTGGCGAGGAGGTCCTGCGACTTTGTGGGGCCTCTGATAGGGAGTGCGTAGAGGAACATGTGTGGGGAAACGTGCAGCCAGAACCTCAGGAAGAGGTTCTGGAGGAGCCGGAAAAGGGGCTGCAACCTGGTGCATTCTAAGTAGGCGTGCGCCAGGGTGTCCCTCACGCCGCACAAGGGGCAGGCCTTGGGGCAGGCAGTGAACCGCGCCAAGTACACGCCGGTGCTCACGGCTCCATGGAGGAGCCGCCAACTGGTGTCCCCGGTGGGCTGTGGGGTCAGGGTGGAATAAAGGCTGGCCCACCAGGGGTCCTCGCCCTCTGCAGGTGGAAGGAGGTGCCGCCATTTGGTATTGGGGTGGGACGCGAGAGAGAGGAAGTGAATGGTGTGGAGCACAAGCATGTACAGATATTGTCGAGGTGCGGTTCAGAAGGGGGCCGGCTGCAAGTCCAGCAGCCGGCTCGGGGTGTGGGACGGGGACTGCTGGGGAGGCTCGCGGGGCTGGGGCCTGATGACAAGCTCTGGAGGGCCAGGACTGAGCGGGGGGGTGGGGACTACCCTCTCGCAGAACCCGCTCGAGGTAGGCCCCAGCGGGGGGGGGGGGGGGGGAAGAGCCGCCCTCACCTCCTGGAGTAGGCGCCGGGGTGTGTGTGAAGGGTGGAGAGCCCCATGTGCTGCGCAAGCACGAGCGGGTCCACCCAGGCCCCCCGGGAGTAGTCCAGGAGGTCTCCAACCTTGGTGACACCTGCCAGGACCAACCTTGGCCTCACGGAGGGGGCCTCCGCCACCTGCACACGGAGATGGGGGTTGTATAGCAGGGGCTCCGCAAGGAGGTCCTCCCCCTCAGTGGGCACAACAGACCTGGAGGCTAAGAGAAGCCTCCAGGTCCGGAGGAGGTCCTGGTATAAGGCCGGCAGCTCAGAGAGGTCTCGTGGACCACCTCTTAGCTGGATGTAAAGGAGCTGCTGGTCGTATCGGAGCCCTCAGTAGCGGCGGAGGAGGGTGCGCGCCAAGTGGCTCCACGCCGGACTACCTGTACCATAAAGGAGTCTCTGCAGGGCCTGGAGGCGGAAGGTGTGGACCTGGCTGTGGACGCAGCACAGGCCCTGCCCTCCCTCCTCCAGGGGGAGACTCAGAATCCCTGCAGAGACCCAGTGCAGTCCTGGCCGGAAGAACTCCAGAACTGTCTTCTGGAGGTGGGCCAGGAACGTCGGGGGCGGGACCAGGGTATTGAGCTGGTGCCAGAGCATGGACAGGACAAGCTAGTTGACCACCAGTGCCCTCCCATGGAGGGAGAGGCACCGCAGCAGTCCCGTCCATCTCCGCAGCCGCCCAACGACCCTGTCCTCCAAATTGCGCCAGTTCTCATCCGGGGAGGGATGGGTGGCAGAAAGGTAAACACCGAGATAGAGCAGCGGACCCGCACGCCACCGGATGGCTTGAAGCGCGGGTGGGAGGGGGCCCGCCGACCACCTGGCCCCTACCGTCAGGCCAGAGCTCTTGACCCAGTTGACCCGGGCGGAGGAGGCTGCTGAGTAGATGGCCTGGCAAGCTTCCAACTGCCCCAGGTCACCCGGGTCCCGGACCACGAGGAGCACGTCATCGGGGTACGCTGACAGGACCAGCCGCAGCTCTGGCTCACGGAGCACCAACCCCGTCAACCTCCGACGGAGGAGACAAAGGAAGGGCTCTATGGCCAGAGCGTACAGCTGGCCCGACAGCAGACAGCCTTGACGCAGTCCTCACCCGAAGCTGACCAGCTCGGTCAGGGTCCAGTTGAGCTTGACCAGGCACTCTGTGGAGGCGTACAGCACCCGGAGAAAACCCACAAAGCGTGGCCTGAAGCCGAAGGCCAGCAGGGTGCCCGGGAGGTACCTGTGGTCCACCCTGTTGAATGCTTTCTCCTGGTCCAGGGCCAGGAGGGTGAACGACAGACCGTCCCTACACCTGAGCTCCAAGAGATCCCGGACCAGGTACAGGTCGCTGAAGATGGACCGGCCCGGGACAGTGTAGGTCTGGTCAGGATGGATCACGTCCTGCAGCATGGACCCAAGCCGCAGCCAGATGGCCTTGGCCACGATCTTGTAGTCCGTGCAGAGGAGTGAGACGGGACGCCAGTTCCAAAGGTTGCGGAGGTCCCCCTTCTTGGGCAGCAGGGCTAGCACGGCCCGCTGGCAAGCGAGGGGGAGCTCCCCGCTTCCCTCGGACTTGGCCCAGACAACGGCCAGGTCCAGGCCGAGGACGTCCCAGAACGCACGGTAGAACTCCATGGTCAGCCCATCCATGCCCAGGGATTTGTTATTGGGCATGCGACGGAGGGCTTCCGTGAACTTGGCCAGAGTGAGAGGGAGCTCCAGCTGGTTCTGGTTGCCTGTGCTGAGCGCAGGGAGTTCATTCCAGAGCACCCTACGGGCATCAGCTTCGGTCAGGTCTGGGGAGAAAAGGCTGACGTAGAAGGCCCTGGCCCTTCCACGCATCTCCTTCAGGTCCATGAGGGGGGTGCCATCCTCAGCGAGGAGGCAGGTGACATGCTTTTGAGCCCCCCTCTGTTTCTCCAGGGCATAGAAGAAGCGGGAGCCGCGGTCCATCTCCCGGAGGAGGTGGATGCGGGATCGAACAAAGGCTCCCCGGGCCCGAAGGTCCTCGAGTGCCCGGAGCTCCTCCCCCTTCTCCTGGCACGCTCCGCAGAGGGACGGATCCTCGGGGCTGGTGGCCAGGCGCCTCTCCAGCTCCAAGACCTCCCGTTCCAGCTGCTCTATCGCCGCATCCCTCCGCCGGCTGGCCCCCCGAGCGTAGTCACGGCAGAAAAGCCGGGCGCGCACCTTCGCCGTGTCCCAGCAGCGCCACGCCGAGGGAAAGGCGTGCCTCTGCATCTGCCAGGCCAGCCAGAACTCCCGGAAGGACGCCACGAAGCCCACGTCCTCCAGCAGGCTGTTGTTGAAGTGCCAGTAGGCCGGCCCCAGCCTCTCTGCCGTCAGAGAGGCCATCACGGTCACCAAGTGGTGATCCGAGAAGGGGGCTGGCCTAATGCTGGAGGAGTGGGCCCGTGCGAGATGGCAACGGGATAGATAAATGCGATCCAACCGGGAGTGCTGCGACCGGGCTGCCCCCACCTGGACAAAGGTGAAGGTTACCTCATCGGCCGCGTGGTGGTCGCGCCAGACGTCCACCAGGGAGTGATGGTCGATCATCTCCCGGAGGACATCTGTGGCAACCTGGTACTGCTCAGTGCCCGAGCGGTCCCGGTCCTCAAGGGTGATGTTAAAATCCCTACCCAGGACCAGGCACTCCTGCGGATCTAAGGTGCCGAGGAGGGCGGCCACTTGCTGAAAGAAGGGTGCCCACTCCGGGCCTGATGTCGGGGCGTAGATGTTGATCAGGTTCAACGCCAGCCCCTCCATGTGGACCCGGAGGTGCAGCAGGCAGCCTGGCACAACCTCAGCAACCCCCAGCACCTCGAGCTGTAGGTCGGGGGAGAACAGGGTGGCCACACCACCGGAGTGGGTGGAAAGGTGACTGAAAAACACCTCGTTCCCCCATTCCAGCTGCCAGCTGGCCTTGGCGGCTGGATCTGTACGGGTCTCCTCCAGGAACACCACAGAGTAGCCCCCCCCTCCCGAAGGAAGGAGAGCACTTGGGTCCTGCGGAGACCCATCCTACAGCCCCCGGCCTTCCAAGGGGCCAAGAGTGATTGGGGCATTAGGGGGGGGGGGGGGGGGGGGGTCCACAGGGGCGGCGGGAGAAACACAAGCCTCCGTCGGGCCACGCAACAGTCCGTGACCTACCCCAAAGGCCATCAGGGAGTCACGGAAGCTGCAGGCCCTTTGGTAGGCCGCATTGTCCTGCTTCCTGGTCCCCTTTCCCTCTTTCAGTAGGGCCCTCACGGCTTGGAGGACGAGGTGGAAATTTCCCCAACGCTGCAGGGCGAGCTCCACCCGGTTCCTGGCCCCCACGAGTGTCAGCCAGGAAGGCACGGAGCTCGTCCCGCAGCGCCAGGGGATCCGGGGCGAAGGGGTCCCTGCCGTCCTCCAGTTGGGTCCCCGCATCAGCCCTGCGACCAGCCGGGACGGACAGACGGTGCACAGATGGCAGAGGCGCTGCGTTGTTCAGTCTGACCCCTGGCACAAGGGGAAGGGGCGGCGGAGGGAGGTCTGCAGCCCTGGTCAGGGTGGGAGCCACGAATGCCACCCCCCGGGAGTCATCGGTAGAAAGGAGAGGCGACTTGACCCGGGGGGGGGGCAGCAAGAGGGGAGGGGTCTAGGGCAGGGTTTAGGGTGTGAGTGGGTGGGGCAGTGAGGACAATGTTAGGGACCGGGGGTAACAAGAGGTGCGGGAACAGAGTCAAGGGTGGTGCTGGGATTGGGGATGGGGTCCCCGGTGGTCTGACCACCGGGGTGCGGCTCCCTTCGACTGGGCACAGGATCAGGAGATGATAAGAGATGATGGTAAGGGATCCCCGCCAACGCTGGGCACAGATTGCAGGTGGAAGGTGGTGTCCATCGCCTCAGCGCCGGACTGGGGTGGGCAGTGGTCGGGACTATCAGGGGGGAGAGGGGGCAACTGCCCAACCAGGGACAGTTCCCCAGGGCCCGGCTGCTCAGTGTCCGCAAGTGGAAGCAGGACCCCAAGCTCTGCTGGGCAGGTGGAGCATTCCAGGGGCATCCCTGGGGGAACGGAGGGGGCAGCAGAAGCAGCTCGCCGCCCACATCGAGGCCCACTGGGGGGGATCATCCTCCCCTGAGACAACCGGCGTCAGATCCAGGGCCTCGATCTCCGCATAGATGGAGCCGAGCCTGCTCCCTGCCGCGATGGGTGCCGCCGCAGCAGGCACCGGGGCAGAGTCACCTCGGTGCCAGTGGCAGGCAGAGGTGGTGCAGGCGGCTCAGGGGCAGGGCGAGCGGCTCCCTCTGCGGCCTCCCCAGGGGAGGGATCTGGGAGGGCCTCCAGTAGGGGGGCAGCACTGCCCCCCTGCACTGCTGCTTCCACAGCCTCAGCTGTGGCCTCCCGCTGGCCTTCGTCGGGGGTCACACCAGAAGGCCTGTCAGTGTTTTTACTTTCGCTGCTGTTACTAGCCCCCCCGATGACTGTTGGGGTGCCTCCTCCTCACTCGGGAGGGCCTGAACCTTCTGGTGTTTGCCACCTTTCCCCATGACGAGAACCCAGCCCTCCGAGGTGGTGGTGGAGGGCTGGCCAGCGGAGGGGGCAGAAGCGGGCGGCAAGGACGAAGATGCCAGGGGGGGGAAGAGAGGAGGGCGGGACAGCAGGGGGATGGGAACCCTCCCCCTGGGGTGAGCCCTCTCCCTGCTGGGTTCCAGCCACCTCCTCCCCCCTTTCCTCCAAGGGCCCGGATGGTTTAGGGCCAGGAGGAGGAGGAGGAGGGGCTGCTCCAGTGGCCGGAGACTCAGGGTTGCCGGCGATGTTGCGGCTGGCGCCTGTTGCTGCCTCAGGGAGCCCGGTTGCTCCCTCTCCAGTGTGGGCCAGGGGGCAGTCCCTCCGGACGTGCCCCGTGACCCTACAGAGGAAGCACCGGGCTTCCCCCGAGGAGTAGTGAATCCTGTACAGTGCCCCTCGGTGGGATACTAGGAAGTACCCCTCCAGAGTCACTCCGTCATGCACCCCCGCCGGCGGCAGTTGGATTTGACTTGCCAGCGGAAGGACAGAACGTGATGGAGGGTGGAGTCCTTACAGCCCAACGGGAGAGGGCTGATAGTAGAAACTGGCTTTCCCAGGGTGGAGAGGAGGGGAAGCAAGGCAGAGTTGGGGAGGAAGGGCGGGACAGAGGTGAGAACTACCCGTACGCCCAGGTCCTCCAGGGGCTCCACAGGGCCGTAGACGCCCCCCACCGCCAGGCCCTTCACCACCGCCTCCTGCGCAGCGGCCTGCGAGGACAGGAAGAACAAGACCTTACCATACATTTTGGAGGCCGCCACAATCTCTGAGGGCCCCACCACCCTTGCCATTGCCCGCACGTAGGTCTCCACGTGCAGGGAGGCAGCCACCAGGAGGCAACGGACCCCGTGCCTCCTGGTTAAGGTGGAGAAGGGGCCCCAGCTGCCAGAGGTGGTAGGCAAGGAGGCGGCTCGGGCAGCTGGCGTGGCGGTGGGTGGAGGGATGGCAGCCACCTGGGAGTACACCCTGGGGGCGGGAACACCCCCAGAGCTGGTGGAGGGAACAGCAGGGGACGAGGGGGCTGCGGCCGATGATGCAGCCACGGTGATGGCATGGCCCTTGCCTGCCCTCTTCTGCCTGCTTTTTCGGCCAGCTGAGGTGGCTGGGGCAGCAGCAGAGTTGGAGGCCCCTCCGTGCCCGCTGCCACTGGCGCCCCTAGGTTCGGGGCAACGATGATGGCAGGAACAGCGGCGGCAATCGAAGGGATAGCCGCAGAGGTGGATGGGGGGGCAGGCTGAGGGAGAGGGGCAGAGGGGGCCAAGGAGGTCTCCATTTCTCCTGGGGGGGGGGCTTGGGGGGAGACCAAGACCCGGGGTGGGAAAGGCCGGGGGGGGTGACTCAGGACAATGAGGTGGGGTCAGAGGCTAGGGGTGGGGGAGACCGCTCCTCCCCCCCTGAGCTGCAAGCAGGGGAGGAGGGTGTGGACAGGAGCAGGGACAGGGGAGAGGACATGAGCAATGGTGAGGGCAGGGGACCCTGGCACGGGGCGGGGTAGGGGCTGGCAGACCACTCCTCCCCACTAGGCTGGAGGCTGGGGAGGAGGGCGCCTGGGAAGGGAACAGGGGTTCGGATGGGGGTGGGGGCGGCTCCTCCGGCTGCACTTAGGGGAGGGGTAATTCAGTTGTTGAGGGGGGTGCAGTGAATCAGGGGGAAACTAAACAAAAGAGTCAGGCAGGGGTGGGCAGAGTTATGAGCTCCTGGCCGGGGGTGGGGCTGAGGGAACCGCGGGCGGGGCAGGGAGAGGCAGAGGAGGCAAACAGGGAGGCTGAAGGGTGGGGTCAGGGGAAGGTAAGTAAAACAAACAAACAAGCTTTGGGGTTGGGGTGGGGCAGGGGAACTAAAACTGAGGGGCTGGGGGGGGGACTCCTAACCTGGGGAGCTGGGTCGGGGGGGGGGGGCACTGAACTGGCTGGAGGGTAGAACAGAGGGTGGGAGGCCCTCCAGCCACTGCTGGGTGGGGAAACAAGTGTAATTGGGGGGATGGACCCGCTCTTGTGGGGAACTTCCCAGACTTTGTATACCACCCCGGTGAAGGTGGGTAGCAAAAGGAGCTGAGTCCCTGCTCCCACTTCCTTTACCCTAAGGCCTGCCTGACCTCAAAGGCTCACCTCCTAATCTCCTGTTTGGAGGAGTCTCTGTAACCCCGACAAGGCTGGGCCCCAGGATTCCTGGGGGCTCGACCCCCACTCTTATCCTGGTCTCTCAGGACAGGGCTAGGGTGTCCCCACTCCGGGGTGCTGACCACACTGACCACTTTTCTGGCCCACCAGTTACTATATACACTATATACAATTTATTTAAGCATACAGAAATAAAAAGAATAACCCAATAAGAAAATAGAAAAAAGTGGAAAAAGGTGAACAATAAACCCCCAGCACAGCTGCCTGGTGTGGGAACACTACAAACAGAGTCTCTGGGGCCTGAGGAACAGTCTCACAGTCTGTCCTCCACGTTGCAAGCCCTCTGCCCAGGCCTGGCTGCGACTGGATGATCCAGGGGGCCAGATGCAGGCTCCAGCTGTGGCCACATGTCCCCAAGCTCCAGGGGCAGGGCCCTTCTTCCCAGCATCAGCCCCCCTTCACTGCTCCCCAGCTGCTCACCACACCCAGCTCCAGATGGCTGCAACTCTCCCAGCTGCTGCTTGGGTTCAGTGGGGCTCCTCTGGCCCTCCTGCTGTGGGGCTGCACAGATGAGCTCAGCACCTTGGGCTCCTTCTCTGGCCTCCTGCTCCAGCTTCAGGCACCTCTGGCTCTGTCACTGCCTCCAGCTCTGCTCTGCTCAGCTCCACTTGGCTCTCTGCTGGTCCAGCTGCTGTGGGTCTGCTCTGCCCAAATCAGCTCAGCCTGGCCTCCCTTCCTGGGTCCTCTGGCTCCCAGCTGCTGGCTGCTTAGTGCTTCCTCCTTAGCTCGGCCCCACACACACTCACACACTGGCTTGCCCAGGCATCTCCAGCCTGCAGTTTCAGCTCAGGGGCGGGGGAGCACTTTCAATCAATCAGACCATCCTGGGACATTGGCCTCTCCCACTGGCCCTGGGGCTGTCTGTTTCAGAGTCCTGCTTCCAAGCGGGAGTGGCCAATCAAAAGGCCCATTCACTCTCAGTAAGGGGCTATCAGTCCCCTTACACAAGGGCTGGGCAATGGGGAAGGGGAGCTGCTGCTACCAGAGGAGGTATTCAGGTCCCTGCTGCTCAAACAGTTCCACAAAGTCTCTGATGGTTGGGGAGCCTGCTGCCCTCTTGAAGGGAGGGGAGGCCAGGGAGGTGGCAGCTGGGGGTGGTGATAGTAAGTGTCACAGTTCTTGGTGGCTCACCCCCAGCTGCAAACAGCAATGTCTCTATCCTTGGAGGCCTCCCCTCAGTGGTGGTGGCTATTGATTTCTTCTGTTGTAGCAGCAGCAGGCTCCAGATGGCAACAACAAATGCAGGAACAGCAGGGACTGGCTGGCTGGCAAGGTGGTCTTCTCAGAGGGTAGTGTGGAGTCTTCTGTCACTCCCCCCACTCCCCACAGAGGAGGGGAGTGGGTGGGAGGAGGCCAGCCAGCAGCAGTAACAGTAGCAATGTTGAGGGTGCAGGAACAGCAGCAGCAGGTGGTGGTGGTGGTAGAAACAGGAGCAGGAGAAGCTGGAGCTGGGGCAGGCAAGGCAGGAGCAGGAGAAGGTGGAGGTGAAGCAGGGTCCAGGAGCCCAACAAGCAGCAGCAGTCCCTCTTCCTCTTCTCCAGGAGAATGGTGTTGAGGGTTGGGTTGTCAGCCCCATAATGCTGAAAGCTCTGTTTCCAGCAGGGAAAGGAGAAACAGCTGCAGGGCAATTAGAGATGGCTGAGCCCAATTAGGGGCTGCCCAGGCCCTATAAAAGCCACACCTCCTCTAACACATGGGAGGGGAAGGAAAGGTAGGACATGGAAGCCAGCCACCCACAGAGGCTTGCCTGAGGGGCTAGGAAGTGAAGAGGCTGGAGTGGCAGCACAAAGGGAGAAAAGAAACCCTTTGCAGCAGCTGCCAGAGCAGAGCACACCTTCTTTTCCCTCCCCTCTCTACAAAGGGGAGGGGAGTGCCAGAAGCCTTATGCAGGGAGGCCTCAGCTAGAGGGACTGGGAGCCTGCAACCCTGACCTGGGTCAGGAGGGACCTAACCAGGTGGCTGATTTACCCCAGGCCTGAGACGCTAGGGAGGATGGATGGAGCATGGCAGTAGCAGGCCAGCACCTGGCCACAGGCTATTAAAGTGTTCTAATGTTTCTTATTACAAGATACTGTTTCCAATTGCTTATAATTGCCAATTTTTAATTTGGCTGAAGGTTTTCCACCTTAGGCTGAATTTCTTTTTGGCAAAATTCAGTCAAAATGGTTCACTTTTTCTGAGAATAAGGTTAGGGGAAAATCCTTTCTGCATGTTAAAAGGAGAAAAAAAAAAAAAAAAAAAAAGAACTACTGCAATGGTCTAGCACTCCCTCACTTCAGAGAAGAGATGCAAAGGTTGGCAGAGAAGTGGCCTTTGGCAGATGTTGAAACCCAGGGTTCGCAATGTAACTGCGATGGACCGGCAACACCCACCTAGGAGACGAACACCAATTTCCAGTAGAAAAAATTTTATAGTGGTCTCATAAAGGCACACAATGAAATAGCAAGAAAATTGCCGGGGCAGGGGGTAAACAGCTACACAGTGAAAAAGACTATGCAAGATACAAGTGGGACAATAAACAGCTATGTAGTAAAAGGACCATACAGTGTACAAATGAAAAACCACACTTATAAACAATGCATAAATGGAAAAAGGCTATACGTATAAACAATGCCTAAAGGAAAAAAAAGACTACACTTATAAACAATGCATAAATGGTATTATAGAGAAAAGGAAAAAAAGGGGAGAGAAACAGATCGAGAGAGGTAGAATAACTGTATCAGTTTATAATACCTGTCCTAGCACTGTAGTGGAACCCAAAGCGAGGAGGCAGACCAGCTACAGCATCCCAGTACGTAATCGTTTGGCCAGCAATTTGAGCACACCCAAAAGTCTCACAGGTGGGAGCTCCCTGTCTCAGTCGGGGGATCAGTCCGACTGGTTTGTGATGTGCCCTTTAGCGTTCGAGGGTGGGAGAACACTCTAGCCAACTGAGGCAGGGACTTAAATAGTGTACTGCATGGCCAGAGTATAAAATAGCCAATTGGAAGTGAGGTGCGGGTCAGGACCAACGACGTAACTGGGACCCCAGACAATGATCCCTCCTTCGTGATGATGGGGGTGTGGAGAAACTGTTCGGGATAGAAACTCACCCCCCCCCTTGATGACACAAGGCTTGGGAGGTAGAAACTCACACAGGAAATTGAAGCCCATCAGGGGAGATCGATCCTTAACACTCTTCCCCTTGAGTTGGATAGCCCGGAGATGAGACCCATCAGGGGAGATCGGTACTTAACACTCCTCCCTGTGAGCTCCATAGTCTAGAGGGCTACCTTGGGGGGACGGGGGGGGGGCATTATGTCTGCCACCTCCGTTGACAGCAGAGATGTGCCTTGTGTCATCCCAGTGATGATCCACTCATTTTTGGTCATGCTAGCCTTCGAGCACTTGTGAAGTGATTCCCCCCCCCTGATATGCTAACTTGTTACAGCTAAAATCTCCACAGAATCTGTCCTCATTGTTCATACTCAAGCCTCCTACCATGTCTAGTGCTGACCAGACTAAAGGTATGTCCACATGCAGCTTTGAAATCAAAATAACGCTGGTTATTTCAATTTTAAAAACTACAGGTCCACATGATTTCTTGAATCGACATGATGAGCTCCATCATTTCAAAACAAGGAAAGTTAGAGCAATTCAATAAAACCTCATTTTAAATCGCACTGAGGCTTAGATTGAAACCATTATAGTGAAATAACACCATGCGGATGTGTTATTTTGATTGAACAGTTGTTTTGATTTAACAGTCTTGCCCTTCTTCCCAAGGTGCCTTTCTCTATTCACATGAGCATGGCCCTTCTAGGGGGCCATCTTGCAACACCTCTCATGGTGTCCCTCTTCTAAATCGAACTAGCAAGTCCCAACCCTGGACATGCTAGTTCAATAATGATTTTTATGTTGATTTTTATTAAATCAATTTAATTTAAATCAATTTAACTGTCTGTGTGTGGACACAGCCTAAGTGCAAAGCCAGTGTTTCCCAGTAAGGGCTACTGCTGGCCTGAGTGGGGCTGAGCACTGGGAATAAGATTAAGGGACCTTCCTCCAGGAAGCTGCCAGACTTTAATGAAAGGTGATGTAAAATGGACTCCAGTGCAGGTAAAATTGATAATTGGGACAAGTAGTTTGGTGAAGCAAGGACTGGAGTGCATGGGGGTGGTCAAGGACACTGGGAGCCAGGGAGAGGGAGCACTATTGGTCAGGGGGAGGGCAATGGAGACCAGGACAGGCTGGGTAAAGGGGTGGACAGGAGCTCATGAGGAAAAAGGGGCTGGGAGCCATTTGGCAAGGAGTGGGATTGAGATGGGATGAGCAGACCAGAACTAAAAACCTGTGAGGTTTGGGGGGAGACAGGGTGAAGGAAAGACAGAGGGCAAGGAGCTGGGCTGTGAAGAGAGAACTTTGGTTGGCTGGTCAGACTGAGCTTTGGTGTTGGAAGATGGAAGGACTTGGGTTTTGTGTGGTGGGGAAGATTCTGTCTCAGACAAAGCTTAGAGTAAGCACTAGAACTGGCTGGGTGAGGCAAGAAAAGTGGACTGAGAAGCGTGAGGAAAAGGAACTGGGTAGGTGAAGAGACAGTGATGCAGACAAGACTGGAACAGATTGAAGGAGATGGAGAAGGAGGAATCAGCCTTGGGGGAAACTGGCAGAAAGGTCATTTGAGCATATTTCTCTGGAGGATATGGAATGGGAGCCAAGATTTCTGTCTCTCTCCATTCTTCTGCTGTCTGCTGATCTCACTGGCAAAGTTCAGGTCTCATCCTCTTTTGGTGTTGGTCCACAAAGAGCGTGACAAATTAGTACAGATGTCACTTACTTCCTTAGCTCAAATGGCAGAGATCTGTGGCAGCTCTAAGATTCCACCCATGCTGGTGACCCACAGGGTGTCAACATGATGACACATAAAGAAATATAATTTTAGTTTGCTTTTTAAAAAACAGGAATTGATTGTCCAACTTTAAGTTGGTTCCCCAGGGATATAAATTACAATACCCTTATTTATACAGGACCCAGGCTTTGTATTGTGTACATGCTTGATCATCTCTGGGGGTGGAGAAGATTTGTGTAGTGAAGGATGCTACTGTTTGCTGTAGTCAGACCCTTCCTTTGTTTGTTGTAGAAGTTGGAAGGTGTGCAGGGAATGTGGCAAGGGACTTCAGGAAGAGAATGTTGAGTCTTGGGATTAAGACAGTTTCCCACTGCTCTGGAGAATTAATTTCTATCTCTGCAATAATTTTCCCCAACTTTGTAGATTCTGGCGGCAGAATGGATCACAGAGGCCAGGCTTCCCCAAAATAATCCCTAGACACTAGAGCATATCTGAGTAAAACATCCAATTTTGATTTAAAAATTGCTAGTGATGAAGAGTCCACTATAATGCTTGGTGAATTGTTTCAATAGTTAATGACCATCACTGTTAAAGCAGTATGCCTAATTTCCAGTCTGAATGGGTCTTGTTTCAACTTCAAGATGCTGAATTGTGGAATACCTTTTTCTGTCAGAAGAGCTCTCGCTTGAGAACATGGGATCTAATTTGTGGAGGTGCTGAGTGATCTTGACTGCAACTGAACTCAATGGGAGTGGTGCTTGCATGAAGTACTATGAAGTGGTAAGGACTCTGAAAAATTAGGTCTCAGATTGGACACATACAACTAGTAGATACTTTAACCTTCATCTTGCTGTGCCGCAGCTTATATCTGTAAAATGGGGACAACACTATCCATTCACCTCACAGGGATTTTGTGAAGGCTGATTAGTGTTTGTTAAGCACTGGAATACCATAGAAATGAACACCATACAAAAGGCCATGCAGAAATAATTCTGTCCTCAGAGCCATGTTTTGAATTGCATGCAGTAAATGTTTATTAGCTAAATGTTGAACAGTGTGGAGGAAAAATATTTAATTGCCCCTAGTTAACTGAACACATTCACCTTTTGCAACCCTAAACACAGAGTGCATGACTTTGTATCCTAATAATGTAGATTTTGGGTGTAAAACAGTAAACAGATAGTGTGTATGTAGTGGGGTAGTTTCTCCTCTCTGGCAGAAAACGGGTTAAAAATCCTGCAGAGTATGACTAGCCAATGGGAGCAGAGGGCTGCGGGGCCAGTCAGGCATGAGAAGCTAGTATGAATTCAGGGTTGCCACTGAGTCCTGCTCTGGACAGTTTGCTCCAGACTTGGAGATGTGTTGAGGGGCTGTACTGTTAGCTGGGCTGTGGGAGACAGGACCCTGGATAGCTCCCAAGGGCACTGCCAAGCTTCACAAGTTCCAAAATTGTAGCCATATCAGTCTAGTTCAGCAAAACAAACAGGGAGTCCTGGAGCACTTTTAAAGACTAACAAATTTATTTGTCTCATGAGCTTTCATGGGAGAAAATCCCACTTTGTCAGACAGAATAGAACAGGTAGGATGGTTTCCTGCTATTTGTTGAGAACTGTGTTGTTTGCTGTTATCTTTTGCTGGTGGTGAACACTTCTGGGAAGGCCACAGATATTTACAGATCAGGAAAGCGGGAAGAAGTATATGCAGCTCAGGGCTGTCCAACCTTTGTCTGCATTGACATCTTGCAAGAAGAGTGAGGGCTACAACTGATTTTCCTGAATATGTATTATAGAAGTACAAGCTGTGACCCCACAGGATTGCATTAGTGCCTTGATTTTTATAAGACTAACCAAATTACTTTCTTCTCAAACTAACTCCACTTACCAGAAAGGCCATGTTGAAATTCTGCAAATGTTTTAAGTGATGCTGTTGAATAAATTAGAATTCAGAAGTATTTGAAAAAATGTTTGACATAAAAAATAGTTTGAAGAGGTTCAGTGATTTGATTATGCTTCTGTAGGTCCCTTAGTATATTCATAGATTGCAAGGCCAGAAAGGAGCACAGTGATCCTTTAGTCTGATCTCCAGTGGTTAAAGTATAATTTGATGAGGTCCAGAAGCTCTGGACCCCCTTCCCGTATTATCCTTCATGCATATGCGGGCCCCAGCCCAGGTAGACATTTACAACTACTTCTCAATACCATATGCATCAGTTACTGCTCCATAAAAATACTGGCCCTGATCATGGCCTCACATGCTGCCCCCTCACCCTGATCCTGGCCTCCTGTACTGCCCCCCCCCCCCACATCCCAGCCTCACACACTGCCCCCTGCATAGGGTTACCAGATGTTTGTCAAAAGGAGGACATGTCCTCCTTTTGCCTTCATGTCCTCCGTCTTCCAGGCATTTTAAAAATAGGTGCTTGTGTCTGGCTTTTTGCTGATCAGGAAGAGAATGTTAAAAACCCCTTTAACAGCCAAGTTAGGGAGTGGGGGATTTCCCCCAGCAGTTGGAGAGCGGAGCTGGTCACATGCACACACCAGCCAATCACAGCTCAGCACAAACCACGCCTTTTCACTAAGAGCTCAGGTATCCCTTGACTCTGGAGGCTGGGTTTGCAAAGTTGCCTGATTAGCTCACTTGATAAAGAAGGTGTATTTTAACCTTGGGGTTTTGGGTTCAAGATGTGCAAGAGGCACTTTTATTTTTGGCTCTTGCTCCCTGCAGAGCAGCTAAATTGAGGGGGAAATATAAGGATACTAACAAAATGTAGGAAAATAAAGTCTATCATAAATAAAATTACTAACACAGACCAATTAAATAAACCCACTAAAGGGGTAGGTTTGAACTGGACAGGCACAATTTAGGACATTTTTTGTCTAACTGTAAAAATGGGCTGCTGTGGAAAATGAAAAATGAGAAGTGAGTTAACTGTTTTTTTTTTCTTGTTTTTTAAACTTTTTTAGGTACTTTTCAAGTTTATATTTGAAAATTTAGTTTTTTAACTTTAGTCTCATGAACATTAATGAAAGGGTCATGAAAAACTTTAATTTAATGAAAAAATCCAGTTTTCAGTAAAAGAAAACATTTAGGTAATTTTCTTTATTTTAAAATAATTTAAAAACACTTGATATTGTGTGGTTTTTTTTAATGCTGCATTCATTAATCATTACCCATTTTCCATGACATAATATGGTAATAACAGTTATGTTAATACTACATGTTCTCCACGTCCTCCAATGTCCTCCTCTTTGGACCTCCCTCTCCTCCCTTCTGTACTTTGGTATCTGGTAACCCTACTCCCACACCCCCCTAGATGGTACTCGGTCCTGGCATGAATGCAGAGACAATCTTCCTCACTGATCCATTGACCAGTCAACAACATACCTTCTTACCATAAATCGATGGTTTTATACCTCAGTCCTAGAAGGCTCCCTCTTTCCCACAGATCTCAAGCAGATTAACATCTTCCAAGGCCATCCCCTACCTGAAATAGTCAAGCTAATCCTACTGATTGCCCTAACCCTTCCCCAGCCAAGGCCAAAACTCTTGTTTAAAATTAATTTTGAAATGAGAAATATTTATCCTGGTCTTTCAGTGGTGGTGACCTGGTTTATGGCAGCTTTGGAAGGGGTGAGGCTGTAAGCAAGTGACTTGACAGGGGCAGACCTAATGTTCAGGGCTGTGTCACAAGTAGATGCTTATAGCTCTCCCCTGAATTTTTCACACTTGAAGTAAAGGCTACCCTTGTAAATGAAAGCTTCAGTTTTGTTCTACCTCAGGGAAGGCTTTGTCTTTAGGGGGCCAAAAAAGAGACTTCACCCTTACCTTCAGTAGGACCTCCAGCAGGAGACAGGCAGGGCAGGGCAGGGCAGCAGGAAGGGCAGGGTACCTGGGCAGAGGGACTGAGGCAGCAAGCCTTGGCAAATGATGGAAGTAGAGTGGAGGTGGGGTGGGCTTGCCCTGGGAGCCTGGCCCTAGGGGTGCTGCCCTTGGCAGGTGGATGTGAGAACTCCCTGGCATGTCCTTAAATCTCAGCCCTGTGTCCCCACTCCACTCTTGGAGTCTGGGAATAAAGTTTAAGGCAGGGGGTGGGGGGCTTGCGGACCATGGCCTCTGATGAGCTCACCCAGAAACTGCAGCAGCAACTACTGCTAGAGAAGAGCAACCTGGAGCCTGCTGCCGGTGAGGAGGGGGAAGGCAAAGCCAGAACACTTCCTCCTCTCAGCGGCCCACTGGGACTGGCCAGAGCAGCAGGGGGCATGTGTGGCAGAGAACTAGGAATTTTGGCGCCCGGGGCAAGGAGCATGAAAGGCGCCCCCCTCAAATCAACTAAAGTTACATGAAATGGACGTCCTCAAATCAATCAGAGTTACATGAGATGTCAGGCAAATCATACCCACTGCATAATTACTGCAAAATGCACCAGGTCATTTCACCATAATTTCTGTACAGGTATGTAACTAACTCATCTACCAACGTTGCTGGGATTTAAATTTGGAGATATAAGTAATTTGAACTATAAAACTAGATTATTTTTTCTGTGCACTTTTTTCACACAAAAGGTGTCTGTTTTTTAAAAGAAAACGACAACAACCAAAAGAACCCACCACCCCCTTCCCCCAGAGCAAAAAAGCACAACCTGGAACTGGAGTGTCAATTTTAACTTTTAGAGAAGTAGTAATTCAGAGTGAAATGTTACTTTGTTAAAATGTTTATGTCAATTACCTCGTTTATAGTCATTGTTACTATTTGCAATTCATGGACCCTTTTTCCCCCTGCCCCTCCTTTGAAATTTGAAGGTCATTAATGGTAGCATTTTTCATCTGCTTCCAAAAACTGCTTGTGTTAAGCTGGTTTTTCATCACAGACTGATCTCACTTGAAGACAGGTACTTTAGACTTCAGGGAAAGTTAGAGCTAAACCTATTTCCTTTCTTTGACTATTTGTTAAACGTAATCTCTATACAGCTTCCACAAATCCAGAATGTCACAGTGAGGTAGTTCTAAAACGGCGGGTTACTCATCAGTAGCCGTCCTTCTTCGAGATGGGCTACTTGGATCCATTCAGTAATAGGTGTCTCCATGCTGGAGAGCTGGATTGGTCGGAAAAACTTGTCCTAGCCTGTCAGAAGAGGAGAGGCAGTCACCGCCCCTTGCGCCACCCGCGGCTATATATATGGCCTCCTCCCCGCCCCCTCCTCAGTTCCTCAGAGTCGCCAACTCCAGAAGTGGGGAGGGAGGGAAGGGACCTGAATGGATCCGAGCAGCCCATTTCGAAGAAGGACTGTTACTGGTGAGTAACCCACTGTTCTTCTTCAAGTGCTGCTCTGATGCATTCAGTAATAGGTGAGCCAGGCAGTAAGCCATGCTGATGGATGGCAGGTGGAGTTGGTACTTCCGCCTTCAGCACAGCAAGAAGCCCCATAAGGTAAAGGCCCCGCAGCAAGATGCTCACCGGAGTCAAGAGGCTAGTAAGCCTTGATGGGCCCAGAAGAAGGAAGAGCTGAGGGTCAACCCAGGATGGGGGCAAGACTGAACCCACAGAGGCAGGATGCATAAGCAGGTCACACAAAGTCACCAGAGCTGGAGAAAAGGACACAACCTAATATAACAGTTTGCGTAGGTGCTCTGCATAGGAGGAAAAACGTGGAGTATAACCAACAGACTACAATGTCTGGGCATAGGTCATGTCACGTGGACTTGAAGGAGAACACTAAAGCTAGCAAGTGAGACTAGCCACATGGGGTGTGTCTCGCATGAGAACAAAGAAAGGGTAGGCATTGAGCACCCAAAGGGTTAGCAGGAGTCATGTGGTCATGAACTGATCTGGCGACTACTGGGTACACAGAAAGAAGTAAAGGAATGACTATGTCGCTTATCTAGGTTGCGACCAAGCGAGCTGTCTGGTTAAAAGAGAGAAAATGAGGATTCAAGGTTGTAAGATGGGCTTGAAGGCGACTGAGAAGACCACGAGACACTAAGCGACAGCACACAGAGTTGAGCCAAGCAGGATGGGGGCCTACGGTATGCTAGCTAACAACCTGGTAGCACGGAAGCGCACGTTTTCAGCCAAACAGGCACCACGACCAGGTTCTCACAGGAGAGAGGTTCTGGGGAGGTCACTAACAGCAAGATGGCCTGAGGCATTGCTGATGAGTTGGTCCTACTGGGGCTTGCAGGGCACTGGAATGCAGAGGAGGACTCCACTGGCCTAAGCTTGTAGGGTTTGCATTGTGAAGCTCTCACTAAAGCATGGGGGGGGGAAGGGAAGGGGCGGGAGAGAACTCTTACTACCACCTGGTCACCCCCTCGACGACTGAAAGATTCAAAGGAGAGCCATGAAAGGCCACAGTCTCAGTACCTATAGTGCTTGCCGGAGGGATAACGCTACTACTTTGCCATGCCAGGGCTGCCAGGGAGAAACTCTTCAATACATGGATATCTGAAGAACTCTGCTGCCAAGGGAGGTGCCTTCCTAAGCTAGGGAGTGAGATGGTTACAGAGTGGCAGCTGCTGCATCTGAAGGACACCCCGGGATCAGAGAACCTAACAAAGTTTTCTCCCAGGAGGGAGCCAGAGGGCGAATAAAAGGGGAGTACAACCCCAAACTGTTATATGTTGTATAGAAATGAGTTCTCTGTCTATCACACCATCGGGCAGGCAGTGGGCATCAACAGGTTCTTGAAACTGGAAAAAGGGGACCGCAGAACTGCCAGGCACCACCAACGTGCATGGGGAGAACTGCAGTAGCGCTAAGGGACTATACACGGCGTAGTGAGACAGTCCCATGGAAAAGCAGGGCGGGAGGGGGGGTCGTGTCCTGCCATGGCATAGGATCATAGAGCAAGAAAGATTATGCAAGTGCCCTGGAAGTAGGGGACCTTCTGCCTGACGTAGACAGCTGTCCAGAAGGCAGTGGATACCGAGGTGGGAAATATAGGTGGGAGAACACTCAGAGGGATGGACCCTTCGCAGTTTCCCAACATAGGGATGTAATGAGGTGTTCCCTCTCAGGGTTTGAAGGGGTGCCCCTGGCCATGCTTTGGCGAGGTCGGGAGAGAGTGGGCTATCTTGAAGGGGGGTAGACAAAGGTGAGGGTTCCTAAAGCAGACTCCTGGTTCCCACTAGATCACCAGAAGGTGGAGACGTGGAACTGTAGTCCTGCAAGGGAGGGAAAAGGAGGAGTGGGCTGTACCTTGGCCCAAAGATCTGCTCTAAAAGATACCTTCCCGATTAACTTAACTATCCAGGTAGCTGTATTGCTATGCAGATGTGCCCCCTTCAGTGAACAGGAGATATTCCTGTCGAATTGGAGGTTGGGGTCGCAGTTTGAAAATGATGGTGCAACCAGGGGTATTCCCTCCCCTTCCCCTTCCCTGGAGACGACGGGGCCTACCTGGGACATGCATCATGGCCACAGGCAGTCCTGTTGCAGGCAGGCTTTGGATGTGCGCGTCTTGGAGCCCCCGCAGCAGCTGTGGCTACAATGAGACGTGTCTCCATTCGTCAGCAAGGTGTTAGGGTGGGGAATGCGGTGGCGAATATCCGGGAAGGAAGGGCTGCTAGGAGGAGAAGAGGGGCGGTTTCCATCTTCAGGGAAGTCGCTGCTTAAGGGGTGAGGGGTGAGGGGAAGGGGTAACTATGGTATTGGGGGTACTGTCACTGTAGGCGTGTGTCATTGTATTGTCGGCCCCCGGCATCCCGATCTAAGTCCTGCTCCTGCAATTGGAGAAGGGGAAGAAACAAGGAAGGACTGGG
Source organism: Podocnemis expansa (assembly GCA_007922195.1). Taxonomy (NCBI): domain Eukaryota; kingdom Metazoa; phylum Chordata; order Testudines; family Podocnemididae; genus Podocnemis; species Podocnemis expansa. Next base: position 1,961,967 of record ML682098.1, read on the forward strand.
GTGATTCCCATCGGACCTGCCTTCCCTAGAGAAGGGGGGGGGGTTGGCCATCTGTGGCAGTGACGCCCTAGGGCCCCCTGCACCTGAAGGTCAAAGAGGGGTGGCGGTGAGCAGAGGGGCCCCTCCTTGTGAAAAGGGGAGGCAAAGGCCCACTTCCCGCCATGGGTAAAGTGGGAAGGAAAAAGACTGTCCCACCAGGGGAAGTGAGGAGCTAAGTCGGGGGGTGGATCTGGGAGGGAGGAGGCCAAAGTATTTGGCCACACCTTGAGGATCCCAGGCTGTGCCCACCATGGAGAGGGTTTCAGGGGGAAACAAGACATCCCCATCAAAAGGCAGTCGAGAACTGCCTGCTGTGCATGAGGTGGCGCTCTAGCCTCCCTAAGCCATGCCACCCTGCGGAGGGTAACCGCCAAGGCCATGGTGCGAGCAGCGGTGTCCACCGCATTGCGTGCTGAAAGGAGGAGGTCTTGTGAGATTATGTTGCCTTCCTCCAGGAAGGCATCATACTGATCCCTGGCCTCAGGTGGAAGCAGATTTCTAAATTTTCCGAGTGACTGCCAGACATCCAGCAAGTATCTACTGGTTATAGCCTGGCTGTTTGCCACTCGTAATTGGAAGGCTAATGAAGAATAAACCTTACAGCCCAGCAGATCCAGCTCCCTGGTTTCCCTGGAGCGAGGGAGGAAGTCCCTGGGGGATTCCCCGGCCCCCATTGCCATTTGGACTATGTCCCTGGGGGGAAACTGGGTGGCCAGTGAGGGAGGGGTAGCCCGACTCGGATACCTGATATTTCACGCTCGCTGTATCCAAAACCATGGAAATGGAACTTGGGCTCTGCCACCGGAAGCATGCAAGGTCCCATATGCTCGGGTGGGGTGGGACTGCTAAGGGCACCATCGAGGCAAAAGCTGGCCCGAAGAGGGTATCGGGGGGAAGACTCAAAGGCTCCACCTCCATACCTAAGGGGGCCTTAGCCCGGCACAATAAGTCAAAATGCGCTGAAAGGTTCCCCGTAAAAGACTCCAGTGCTGGTGACAGTGTGGCACCGGGAGCCCGCTGTGGAGGAGAGGGAGTTCCCTGGGGGGACCATTCTTGTGGCCAAAACTGGAAAGGCAATGGGGCCGATATGTGACATCAAGGCCATTTGGAGCCCCCCAGAGGTCCCTCTTCCAGGCTGGAGACAGGGGAGGGGGATCGAGATTCCCAGCCCAGTGCCAGCGGTGGAGTAGTGTCAGCCCCTGCTGGAGTGGAAGAGAGGGGACTGGAAGGTGACGGTGAGCATCCTGGGTGAACCCAGGCCTTCGAGATGAAGGCCAGTTTGCCCCTTCTGATTGGAAGCGGGGCAGGGGGTGTCAGGACTAGCAGCAGGACTTGTGCTGCCTTCACTGCTTCTGGGGTGGACGGGACAAGATGCGACTCTACTTGAGTCGCAGGCAAGTCCTCACTGGGGGGAGGGAGGACTGCCAGGGCAGGAAGGCTCCTGGTCCTGCGGCACCGGGCTCTGCGGTGCCAAGGGTGGAGTCAGCTGGTGCCAGGGCAAGTTTGGCACTGGCGAGGCCCGGCTGTACCGTGCCGTCGGCACTCAAGATGACACAGCATGGTGCCGAGGCAACCTCGATCAATGCTGAGGTGCCAAGGCGCTGGGTAGGAACTGCAGTGCTGGAGTAGGCACTGAGGTGGTGCGGCGGCTACGAGTGGCATGGTGCCGTGTAGGCTCCAGCACCGAGCTGGGTCTCAGTGCCGGGCGTGAACCTGAAGCCTTGGGTGAAGGGTTCCAAGCCTCCTCCGAGGCTAGGGTGCAGCATCGCTGTTCCCTCTCCTTGATCATTCTGGGTTTGAAGGAGAGACAAATGGAACACGCCGAGACCATGTGGTCCTTGCCCAGGCACCTAAGGCACTTCCTGTGGGGGTCGTCCCAGGGGAAGGCCTTGCCGCACTCGGCTCAGGGCTTAAACCCTGGCATTGTCGACGCAATGTTCCGGTCCAGTGGTGGGGACTCTCGTGGTGGAGTTAAATCCACGAAGAGATGTACCCAGCCGGGCAGTGAGTCAAAGACAAATGGACAGGCTGCTTGTGATTTGCAAGGAGTGGACGTTCCGATTCCAATGCACAAGGCAGAAGAAATTAAACTGAGGAGGGAGCGGGGAGGCGGCTGTATATATAGCTGTGGGTGGCGGGAGGGGCAGTGGCCATCTCCCCTCTTCGGACAGGCTAGGACAAGTTTTTTCTGACCAATCTGGTGCTCCGGCACGGAGACATCTATTACTGAATGCATCCAAGCAGCGCTTGAAGAAGAAACACTGATACAGGTATCACAGTTTCAGGCTTACAGCACCTCTATTTCACCTCCCTGCCCCATCCCTCAAGGGCATCCACCAAAAGAGGTCCAACTCCCAGCCATTATCTCCCCTGAGCAGAGATCAGCATCTCACTTCCTCTTAACTAAGAGTTTTAACACAGCACAGCATTAAAGACAAAACGTATAAAAATTACAAACATTCCCATAAGCACACTAAAATTGCATCAGGTTACCTATAAGTTTGATGCGGCTCCAGCAAGCATAATTTTTTGCAACCCTTGTGCAAGGGCTGGGGACCACCTTGCAGAGAAAGTCCTGTGTGCTGAATCAAGACTAGCACTCTGTCAGTTTAAATGCATCCATATCCATTTATCCTTCTAATAATCATTCCTGTCACTTTTTTAAAAGTGCCACAGGACTCCTTGTTTGTTTTGCTGCAGCACACTAATATGGCTGCCCCTTTGAATCTTCACAATATTCCAAGATCCAAAGGTGTAGCTATATTAGTCTAGTTCAGTAAAAACAAACAAGGAGTTCTGTGGCACTTAAAGACTAACAGATATTTATTGCATGAGCTTTCATGGGAGCATCTGACAAAGTGGGATTTTCTCCCACAAAAGCTCATGCAATAAATAAATTTCAGTCTTTAAGTGCCACAGAAAAAATTGTTCTTTATATTCCACGTACTCCAGGGGAAATCACACAATTAGAACTTGAATAAAAATAAATATTTCACAATAAGCCAAAGAAATGACTCTAATACCTTTTCAAGCAAACAGAATGTAAGTACATACATGGAATATTGTACAGTTCCAAAGGGGCAGTCATTTCAGTCTAGTTCAGTAAAACAACTAAGGAATCCTGTGGCACTTAAAAACTAACACATTTCTTTATCACATGAGCTTTTGTGGGAAAATCCCACTTCCTTACATGCTTTGAAGATGGGGAACTCACAGAATGTGAGGAAAATAAATGCAGGGAAGGGTATAAGTCATTGAATCAGGTCAACTGTGAAAGAAAGTCAAGGAGTCTGACTAAGTAGGATTTTCTCCCTTAAACTCATACAATGTACACAGTCCATCCTTGATTTCCTGGACTATATGGGGGGAGGAGGTGTCCGAATTTGGCAAAAGTCCAGAAAATTGAAAGCCTAATTTAAGCATAATATTTATTACTACAGCGCTGTCTGCTGCACAATGTATAACAGTAACACTTTTATAATCTAATATAATGTGTAATGAACATGTAATGTGCCTAATAAAATGAAATAAAGTCAGCAATGTACAGTACTGTAATTGAAACATACATACTGCACATACAGTACATGCATTCATACATACAGGGCAGTTCAAAGATAATACAGTAAAGCAAACACAGTATTGTAAATAAAATACAGTAAATAAAAACACATTTTTAAATAAAAACACATTGCCAGAAAAAAACTTGACTTGTTTAAATTTTGCCGTGTCGTACTATATAGTGGTGACTCAAGAGTATGTTTGCTCTGAGTCGGAATTGAACACTTCCATCTGAGGAGGTGGGAAGTGCCTGAAAGGCTGGATGTGCTGGTAGCTGAGGACTGATCGGCCCTTGCAAAGAATGTGTCAAGTGTTGTTTGGTGGCTTTTTACATACTGGCGTTTAACAATGAGGTTCCTTAAATTTCTCATGTGCAGGTAGTGGCTTTTTATTTCAAGATCATCAGTGTAATTGATGAAATCATTGAGCATGTCACAAGCCTCTCTTAATGCAGACAGTTTTGGCTTGAAAATCACTGATTCATCTTCATCACCACCATCATCCTGTGTCTCACCTTCAGCCATGATGGCCATTGCCATCTCCTCCTCTGTCATTGTACAATACCCTTGGTTGGTTTCGTCCATCTCCAACCATTCTGTAACAGCTTCCTCAGTTGTTTCTTTTTCACCAGCACGAAGGAAGTTTCTGTGGAAGTCTGAAGTCTCAAATCCAACAAAATCAAATTCAACCGCAACATTATAGAGCAATTTCTTCCAACAGTTTTTGACAGTTGATTGCTTCACTTCCTTCCACGCTGCTGCCCAGTTGAATATAGCTGACTTAATATTGTAATGTCTCAAGTTTTGAAGCATTTTCTGGCCACAGGTTTCTTCACCCTCTTCCATTTGGTCTTCGTCCAAGACAAACCATAACTTTAGCCAAGAAGTGTCTTCGATAAAGTCGTTTGGTGGCTAGGATGATCCTCTGATCCATAGGTTGAATCAATGATGTTGTGTTTGCTGACAAATAAACAACTTTAATTTTCCTGCACTTGCTAACAAGTTTGGAAACATGATGACAGGGGGCACTATCCAACAATAATACTGCCTTCACATCTTCTTCCTTCAGCTTTAGCACCTCCATCTGGTACCAACGAACCTTTGGTATGAAATGTTCATGGAACCAGTTTACAAATATCTCCCTTGCGAACCATGCATTCACTGAGCTATAATAATGGATGGGAAGCTCATGCATAATGTCCTTTAGTGTCCTCGGATTACGGGCTGTGCCAACAATAACAGTCTTGAGCCGATGCATTCCGTTAGCGTTCACACACAGCAATGCTGATAGCCATTGTTTTGCCTTCTTTCTACCAGGTGCAAACTTTTCCTTCTTCATTGCCAAAGTTGTTTCAGGAAGAGCACACCAAAACAAACCAGTTTTGTCAGCATTATAAACCTGAGCCAATGACAATCCTTCCGTGGCTATGAGGTCATTCAAAAATTTCCTGAATGGCTCAACAGCATCATGATCAGCAGACATAGCCTCTCCAGCAACACATTTTGAAGAAATGCCATGCCTCCTGCAAAAACGCCATACCCAGCCATCACTGGCTTGGAATGAAGTTTCAGGATTCATCTTCTTGGACAGCCTAAGGGCAGCTTCCTTTATCTCTGGCATTTGAACGGCAACGCCTTGTGCGTGCATTTGCATGAACCATTTCCATACCGCTTTGTCTAGTTTTTTGTCAGTAGCCAATTTCAAATGCTTTCTTAAAGAACCACCAGACAAAGAAACATCATCTGCATACTTTGATTTGTATTCTAATAGCTTTTCTTTGTTCTTTTTAATGTCAGAAACTGTCTGTTTCTTAACACCATACTCTGTACACACTTGCGCTACCAAAACCCCTCTGTTTAGTTTTTCTAGCAATTCAAGCTTTTGCTTAATAGACAAATGCACTTTCTTTGGCTTACTACTACCTTTATCTACACTCTTTTTCACTTTTGGGGCCATTATTAAGTTGCAAAACCACTGAATTATATGCAAAAAGCACTGTATACCGTAATGCGCACTCTCGCCTATACCGTTTGATCGGAACACGCATGACAAGGAAACTAGCTGCTGCCTTGCTGCATTCAGGAAACTAACAATGGAGAAGGTTGGATGGTTCTTTTTTTGAGACACAGTACTGTATCAAAATTGTTTAAAACATTATTTTATGCATTAAAAAAGTTATTTTCTCCAAAAAAAATTATTATGCTTAAAAATAGGTTTTTTTCAATATTTACTGTATGATTTTTGTGATGGTCTTAATCTTCTGAAGTCCAATACATTGAGGACTGAAAAATCGAGGATGGACTGTATAATGCGTTAGGAAACTGCCACAGGACTCTTTGTTTCCCATGGTTGGCTCACCCAAGTCCCAGGCAGCACTGAGCCCCTGAGCTGGGCGGGTGCCTTCCACTAGCTGGCCAGCAAACCTGGCCAGCCAGCAACACAGGGTCGGGGGTGGGGAAGACTGTGAGGGGAGCTTGCTAGTAGTCTGACCCTAGCAGGGCAAGGGCAGCTCCTCAGTGCTGAGGTGTGCAGTGGAAACGCTCTGCTATGCTGGGCTGTATCTTTAAGGTGCTGTCCACTCCTTCTCCCTGTGTTTGGGGGCCCTAAGCAAAACCCTCCGCCCCTCCCCTGCTGAGCTGTGTATGTGTGTGGGCACGGGCAGCCGTCATGCCGCAGGTGCGGAGTCTAGCTGAGCCATTCATGCTGCACTGGCAGCTGGGAGAGAGCCGTGTGTGATGGAGTGAGGCAGCCCCTTACAGCAGTGGTGACTGGAGCAGTGAGCCGGGTGCCACTGGGGAGGTGGCGGGAGCTGAGTTTTCTTCCAGAGGCCCCACGGTGGTGGCAGCAGCTCCTCCCACAGGACTTGGTGGCTGCAGTCCCTGCCAAGACTCTTCTTGGCCCCACTGGGTCCTGGCGCTGGGAACTGCCAGCAGCCAGGGCAGGTCAGAACTGTTCCACTCTATTTTTATATTTTTTGGGTCCCTGGAATGCTGGCCCCTCAAATCTGTGGGCCCCAGAATGGCATTCCAGGGCGTTCTGCTGTACTTTAACCTCTGCTGACCTCTTCTATAACACGGCCCTGATAACTTCCTCAAAATAATTCCTAGATCACATAGTTTTAGAAAAAACGTCCAACCTTGATTAAAAAAATGGTCAGTGATGGAGAATTCACACAACTCTTGGTAAATTGTTCCAATGGGTTATTACCCTTATTGTCAAAAATGTACACCTTATCTCCAGTCAATTTGTCTAGCTTTAACTTCCAGCCATTGAATCTTGCTATACCTCTCTCTTGTAGGTTAATGAGTCCATTATTAAATATATGTCATCTAGCTAAGCTGTTATCAAGCCAGTTTTTAATCGTCACTTTTTTATGCTAACAATTCTGAGATACTTGCGTCTATCACGCTTATGTTTGTTTTTTAACCCTTTAATCACCTCTTAGCTCTTCTTTGAATCCTCTTCAATTTTTCAACATCCTTCCTCAATTGTGGCCAGCAGAACTGGACACAGTGTTTCACCACTGGTTGCACCAGAATCAAATACTGAGGTAAAATAACCTCTCTACTGCAACTTGAGAGTCCCATTTTAGCATAAAATGATTAGCATAACCCTTTTAGCCAAAATATCATTTTGGTAGCTCATGTTCAGATTATGATCCCACCATTTCCTAAAAATCATTTCAGGATTACTGCTTCAGGAGATAGAGTCCACAACTTTGTAAGTATGTCCTCAATTCTTTATTCCTAGGTGAGACTGTGTGAATAAGGACAATTACGTTTTTGTAATGTGCTTAACCATTCCAAGTCCTAATTCAGACCCTATCTGATTGTGTGAAGTTTACAAATCAGTATGAGTTCTGCAGTTTCCCACTGAAGTCTGTTTTTGAAGATTTTTTTGTGGACGTATGGCAACTTTCAAGTCTGTTACTGTGTCCAAAGGTGAATGAAGTGGTCTTCTACTGGTTTATGGATGTTACTGTTTTTGATGTCTGATTTGTGTCCATTTATCCTTTTGCATAAGGTTTGGCCCACACACATGGCAGAGAGGCATTGCTAGCACATGATGGCGTACACCACATTAGTGGCGGTGGGGGTCAATGAGTCCATGATGGCAGAGTCATAACTATGGCTTCTGGTGCCCAGGGCAGGAAGCTGGAAAGGTTCTCCCCTCAGCCCCAATCCAGCCTGAGGCCTGATCTGTCCCGATGGGAAGGGGGGAGGTGCCACCTCTGCTGCCAGGCCAGAGCAGCCAGAGACCTGGCAGGGGGGTGCTTCCTCTGCTGCAGGGAGCGAATGGCTGAGACTCAGTAGAGGGGGTGTTTCCCCTGCTGCTGGGGGAGAACGGGCTGAGACCTGGTGTGTGTGTGTGGGGTGTTCTCCCTGCCACCAGGGGAGAGTGGCAGAGACCTGGCAGAAGGTTGCTTCCCCTGATGCCAGGCCAGAGCGGCCAGGGATGTTCAGGGCAGGGCAGGAGAAACTCCCCCAGCCTCTGCCTGGCTCTTCTGGGCCAAGCAAGGTCTGGCAGCTGCTCTTTAAAATTTCCTGCACAGGTCATTGCCCTGTTCACCTGCCCTAGTTACAGCTCTGCCTGATGGTGTGGCTGATGTGGTTGGGACCTGTGATGGTATCAGTGAAATCAATGTGCGTACAGAGCTGGTGGTGGGGTTTATTGCATGGATAGGTTCCTGGGTTAGTGTTTCAAGATTCAAGCATCTGATGAAGCGGCATTTTCTCCCACAAAAACTCATGTGATAAACAGGGGTGTTTCTGGTGCCTGGCACACACAGCACGTGCCCCGAATCCTGGTGCCAGTGCCCCGAGTTTTGGGCCACCAGCCAGGCCCCAGACCCTGGGCCAGGAGTGGCAGTGCTGCTGTTCCTGGCTGGGGATTCGGGGCCAGGCCACCCACAGTGGCAGGAGCCTGAGACAGGATGGGAGGCCTAGAATCAGGGCAAGGGGCTGGGGCCTATGCCCCGGGTCTTGCCCCAGAGCAGCGACGCTTGTGGCGATAAATAACTTTTTTAGTCTTCAAAAGTGCCACCAAACTCCTCATTTGTTCTGCTGAACTAGACTGACACAGTCACCCCCTCGGGCCCTAGTAAACTTTAAATGGAGCACAGGCCTCCATCTTTGTTTTTCATCACTACAAGGCTCATGCTATGATAAATAACGTGTCGGCCCCGCGTTTGTCTCGCTAAGGGACGGAGGCCAGCCCCCGAGGAAAGGGCCCTGAGCCGCCCGGCTGGATGTGAAGCCCCTTCAGCCGGTCTCCGCGGACTCGGAGCGACCGGCCGCTCCCCCCGCAGGGCCTCGTACCAGGCCCCCGCCTGCAGGCGGAGTCGGGCCGCCAGGGGAGACAGTGGGGGAGGGGTGGTGGTTGAGGCGTTGCTGTGGAAACCGCCGAGCGCGAGCCGGCAGCGCGGGAACAGCGGCCTCACCTTAGAGCAGCCCCCAGACCCCGCGGTGCTTGGCCAATCATGCCGCTCGCCCCGCCCCTCCCGGCCGGCCCGCCAACCACATGCCCCGCCTCGCCCCGGCTGAGCCTGCGCGCAAGTGTCGCTGAGTCTCCCCCGGCCGGGCCGCAGAGCTGAGCCCCTCCCCCGCGCGAACCTCCGGCAGGGCTGGGCGGCCGCGCGGTGAGGTGAAGGCGGCGGCCTGGGCGGGGGTGAAGGGCCTGTGCCCGCTGTCTGCGCCGGGGCAGCCTGGCTCACCAGGGGGCGATGTGGGGGCCCGGGGCTCGCCGACCCCCCGTCCGCCCTGGGGCGGGGCACAGCCGGCTGGGCTGCCCAGGGTAGGGTGGCGCGGCCTCCGGAGACGCCGGGCGCCTCACTGAGCTCTGCTGTGCGGCCTCACCCGGGCCCGCTGCCCTTCTCACCTCTGCGCTCCTCCCCAGGCGGCATGAGCGGGCTGTGAGATGGCGGTGCAGTGCCGGACCCAGACCCTTCAGGTGGTGGATACCGAGTACAGCGCCGACGCCGTGGAGTGGTGCCCCGTGGAGGGCTGGCACAGGATCCTCGTTTGTGGCACCTACCAGCTAAAGAAACCCGACGGAAAGGCAGGTGACGGTGTGGCGAGGGCTGAGTGCGAGGGAGTATGGGCCAATCTCCTGTTTGTCTGAACTTGGTTCAGCTTCCTTCAGTTTTGGGGTTGTTGCTATCCCCTCCTCGGCAGCAAATGGTGCAAATATGAAATCTTGTGGGGACGTGGTGTAGGAGAACCTGACTTAATCCAATTCTCCAGATCCAGACAAGTCTGAACTCAGGGGAATTTCATACCAGATGGATAGAGCCCTGCACGGATAAAAATACGTCGATCCGTATCTGATCTGCATCCACAAGACATGGTCCATGGATATCTGTGTTGTATCTGTGGATGTGGATATAATGCAGCTATCTGCATGTTTGCAGGGCTCTAGTTCTGTGAAGATAAAAATTTGTATACCTGTATTCAATTTGCATCCACAAGAAGTGGTCTGTGGCTATCTGCATTGTATCTGTGGGTTTGCAGGGCTCTACAGATTGAAACTGGTCAGACCCAGGGCTGCAACCCTGGGGCCTGGCCTAAAGGGGGGAGGCCCATGGTCCACCAAAAATCTGGCCCCTGCCTGAGTGGAGAGCTGCTGCTACTCATCTTCAGTAGTCTGCCTGCCCAGGGTTGTGGTAGGAGTGTGGCAGTCAGCAGCCTCTGGACCATCCTCTACCCCCCCCAGCAGCACAAGCTCAGGAGCCTCCTTGCAGCTTCCCCACAGCAGGTGAGCAGCACAGGGCAGCTGCCATCCACACTTCCCCACAGCAGCATAGTGTGGCTGCACTGCCCCAAACCCACTCCACAGTGCTAGTGGGAACCTGGAACCTCTGACTCTACTCTTCTAGCAATTGGGGGGGGGGGAATGAGTGGGTGGGATGGGAACTCTGCCCCAGGCAATGGTGGGTGGCCCTGGGCTCCCTAGGACCTTGATCTGGCTCTGCTCTGGTCACATTCATTTCTGAGTTGCACTGTGTATTAGTTTGCGTTAGGTAGTGGGGTGTTAACTTGAAATATAACCCATCTTATTTCTCTGGGACTCTGCATGTGTCACTTATCCTGCTTAATTCCAAAGGGGTAGCCATGTTAGTCTTGTTCAGCAAAACAAACAAAGGGTCTGGTGGCACTTTTCAAGACTAACCAATGTATTTATTGTATAAGCTTTCAGGTGAGAAAATCTCACTTTGTCAGATGCTTGAAGCTGGGAGACATACAAAATGGGAGGAAGATAAATATAGGGAAGTGTAAGTCATAGGATCAGGTCAGACTGTTAAGCAAATCAAATCATTTGTTTAGATTCAAATAATGTGGAACAGCATAGAGGGAAGTGGGGTCAAATCACCTGTGGTAAGAAGAAGGGAAAAAAAAAGATCTCAATTTAACCCTAAGGCAATGATGTCAAATCTGCATATGAATTCCAATTCTGTAGTTTCTCTTTGAAGGTTTGATTTGTAATCCATTTGTTTAAGTGTGGCTATTAACAAATAATCAGTAATTATAAATAAACCTGTTGGAATAGAAATATTTTACTTGTATTACAGTATATGCAGCAGTATAAGTTGATCATTATCTCTATGAAATTTTAGTTTTGGTGGTGCTTGTAAAACTAGGTGAATATCTAGGTGCGTTAGTAAACCCCGTGAATGACCTCTGTGTACCCCTTGTTGAGAGCCACTACTCTAAAGCAAGGCCTATGCAATGAGACTAACTTGAGTATACTTCTGGTTGTAGTTTTGGGACTTAATATTGGTCTTTGTTGCCACTTTTACTGAAAATAGAAAATCAAAAATAAAAAACTCAGGACTTGTTAGAAGAGCTTACAAGTCATCTCTGTTTTGCTACTTGTTTCCAGTATGTGAATAACTGTGTGTAACCAACACAGTGTTGTAACTAGGGTTGATGTATTAAGGTTGCATCTGAATTTAACTGTAATGAGGGATGGGAATTCTGTGCATCTTTATATCTGGTAATTTGGGGATATTTAATGTCTTTAACTTAATGTAAAGTGTGGTTTTGTTGGGGAAATTATTGTAAAAATAGCATTGTGAACTTCATGTTTGCTGTCTCCTAGTGACTCCAGATTCAACATGCTTGGTTATTAAGTAAAAAGGGATGTATCTGTGCCTACCTGCTAGTTAACTTTTTGTTGTTGCTTGGGTGCTTTTTTTCTTTCTAATTGCTAGGTGCTATCTCTTTCATCACCATCAGAAATAAAGATCCTTTGGCAAATTATGCTCTCAGTGACACCAGTGCAGTCTCATTGGCCTTCAGTGGGTTACTCTGGTGTAACTAATTCAGACTTGGTGGTTAACAATCCTGATGATTATATCCAGCATGGAATAGATTCCCATTCCCCCTTTTAGATTTGTGTTGGCTGTGCAGGAGTATTAAGAGTAAAACACAACTGAAAAAAACCTACAATTAAAATAAGCACATCCAGGGGTGTCACTAGACTTAAGAATTAGGGGGGACCCCAGCCACCAGGGCCCTGATCCATGCCCTCCCCCGCCCTGCTGGTTCCCTGAGCCCTTCCCACCACCCCCAGCGGTGCCCCAGGCCCTTCCCTAACCTGTGGTCTTGCTGTTGGCCCCCCCTGCCCCGGGCCCTTTCCCCTCCAGGCTAGCGTGCCTGCCCCTGGACTCCTCCCTGCCCCTGGCTCCCTTACCTGGCCACTGGAGGGAGAGCGGGGCAGTGGCTGAGGGGCCCCTGGCATGAACCTGCTCTGAGCATGCTCAGAGCAGGGTCAGACCAGGGTGGGAGTTTTGGAAACTCCCAGGCCCAGCCTGGGGCAGCTCCCTGGGGCAGTGTTCCCTGTGTGGGGGCACAACAGTGCACCCCCACGTAGTTTAGTGGCAGGCTACTCAGGGGTTGGTCCTTAATTTCAGGGGACTGAGGAGGATAACTGAGTCCCTGTGGATGGCAAAACTGCTGCCTAAGAAATGACCAATTTTACAGTCTCTTTCAAAACAGAACAGTGCTTTGAATAGCTTGCATCACGTTGCAGGGTATTATCCTCTTCTTGCCTACTTCTATATTGGAGGTCACTTCCACAGTATTCTCAGGAAAACAAACAAAGGGCCTGTTGGCACTTTTAAAGACTAACACAGGGGTTCCCAACATTTTCAATGACAGGGACACCTTCTCACTAGCAAAAAATTTTGCGATTCCAACTTTGCCACAGCCCCATCCAGGATTCAGCCCCTTCCAGGGAGCTGTGGGGGAAGAGGTGGCACCGGCAGAATCTGGTCCTCTCAAGGGGGAGACATGCAGGCAGAATCTGGCCCCCATTGGGCGGGGGTGGGAGGGTGGTGCCAGTGGAATCCGGCCCCAGCTCCCAACAGGTCTGCAGACTCCTTTTGGTAACTCTGCGGCCCCCAGGGATCCATTTTCCACAGGTTGGGAACCACAGGACTAACACACTTGCTAGTCTTTAAAAGTGCTGCCAGACTTCTTGTTTATTTTGCTGTGCTAGACTAGCATGGCTACCGCTTTGGAGTTTAGCATTCTCAGGGTAAACTCTGTTCTTATCTGATCTTGAGAACTAAGCAGTGTCCTTACGGTAGATGGGAGATTTTAATGAAATGTCTGAGAGGCACATGATGCCTATTCAACATCTTCTTTGAGCGCTGCTCACATCCATTCGATGTTAGGTGTTTACGTGCTGCCATGTACGGATCTGCAAACCTTTTTGCCCTAGCCTGTCTTTCTAGGGTCAGCAGCCAATGCCGCCGCTGGCCTGCGCACATGCACGGTACATAGGAGGCCCTGATCCGCACCCCCCCCCCCCCCGTTCCTTTTTTCTATTTGTTCACAACTGTCTCGGAACCTCCCACTCTTGCATTTCTGCAAGCACCTGACTAGCATTGCTTCTTCATTTTGTCCTCCTATCCTGGACAGCTTCTTAGAGAACCTCTTCATACCACTTTTGCCTCCAGGTTGCAGAAGAGCTGAGGAGATTGCGGTCCTTCTGCCTCCTGAAGATCCCACGTGTGTTGGCACTGACACCTCGATGCCAGTTTCAAGCCCTGTGCGAGCTGCGGGAAAACAGTCCCGATGAGTGACCCTCATGAGAAGTGCTAGAAATGCCTCAGCAAAAGTCACAGGGCCAATGAGTGCAGAATTTGCTGGTCCTTCAAGCCCTGGACCCAGAAGGAGTGGGAGCATCGTCTGCCCTCCATGAGCCTGGAAGAAGCCATAAGGCCTACTTCAGCACCAGACTTCCACCCACCAGATGGAGTCTTGGCAGCCTGGGTGCACTCGGCATCAGCCCTGCCCCAGCATCAATCCTCCTTGAAGCCTAAGAAAGCCTGCTTAGGCTTAGAGTCTGCCAGGAGTACCTGACCAAAAAAGAGGTTGTGGCACTGCCACCATTTTGGGTCACCAGCCTGGACCTCCTTTGGTGCCTGAGGACCGGAGATGATTACACTGTCCCCACCAAGCCGGAGCCATTTGCAGAAGCCAAGGCCCTCTTACAATTACTGGCCCCAACCCTGTCTAGGTCAATGGTATTGATAGGCAAACTGACCTTCCCTTTCAAGACCTGGTTGAGCTCTGAGAATGAGCCTGCACATCTGGCTTGGGAGAGGCCAGCACAGGACTCAACCCAACACTGAGGAGATAATCCTGCATGGCTCTGAGAGTCAGCACTGCCCTCGCTGGGCCTAGAGCGGAAGGTGGAAGGATGAGGCTTTGTGCTGCCGTGTATGCCTCAGTCCTCCCTGCATGGCTTGCCCCTGATGAGAGCCCTGTAATTGACCTTGGGATTGGTACCAGCCAATGACAGGGGTTACCTAGGCTTCTCTCCTCATGGCTCATTGTGAGGATGCTCTTCGTCCGTCTTGAGCGAACCTCCTCGCTCCAGGTCTTGGTCCTGCCTGGAGGATTCCAATGCCGGCAATGATGCCAGCAATCTTCCTCTCTGGCACCGGCACCAGGCAAATTGGCGGAGAAGCAAAGGAGGAAGTGCTTCCCTTCTTCCTCATGCTGCAGGGACTCCAGAGGCAGTGACCCATCTCTGTCAGTGCCATCTCATGCATAGTGCCACAAGTCCTCCCTGGCACTAGGCTGGAAGAAGGTACGTTCACCATGTGCTGACTGACACAGTGACTGTGGCTCCAGATTGCTGAGGCTAAATGCCTCCATGCCAGTGGTCTTGTTGGGGCTCAGATGACCTCTCCAGAGATGACCAAAAGCCCTGGGGCTTCTCGAGGCAATTTTTCCCCAAGAAGTGGCAAGGGGAGGCAGGCTGTGATGAGGACTCAGGCCAGGGAGCAGTGCCACCAGGCTCCTGACACAGCTCCATGAGGGTTCTGTTCTTTGTTCCCTGACAAGGCAGCCTATCAAAGGTTCTTCTCCCTTAGAGAGCACTTGCGCTCCCACCAGGACCTATTGAGGTGTATGGCTGCCAACCTGGACCTAAAGACAGAAGTGGTCAAGCAGGACTTTGAGCTATTATTCAGTGTGGGTGACACTGACCCACCAGTGAGGGTGGCGGTGCCTTTTCACAAAGGGGTCTTCAAGATAGCCTGTGCGAGATGGCAGATCCCTTTGTTGATCCCTGCAGTGTCCAGAACTGCCGAAAGGAAATACCACGTTCCAGCAGACAAGTTCAGCTTCTTGTTTAGCCACCCAACACTGGGCTCCCTTGTAGTGGACACAGTTAATCAACGTGAAAGACAGGGCCAACCAGCAACCACACCTAAAAATAAGGAGGCCAAGGAATTGGACCTCTTTGGCTGGAGAGTGTACTCTACCACGGTGCTACAGCTTTGCATTGCCAACCACTGTGTCCTCATGAGGAGGTACATGTTTTACTCTTTGGAAATCTATGGAGAGATTCAGGGACCTCATTCCTCTCGACTGTTCAGTAGATTTCACAGTCCTGGTTGACAAAGGTCAAACAGCAGCTTGTGACTTCCTGCTAATGTCGTGGGATGCTACAGATACAGTGAGTTGCTGGCTAGCTTCAGCCACTGTGGTGCACAGATCTGCCTGGCTCCTGGGCTCCAGTCTATCCCCTCAGATGCAATAATCAATCCAGGATCTTCCTTTCAAGAGTCCTCTTCCATTTGCTGAGTCCATTGACATGAAACTGCATGGAATGGAAGACTCCTGTTCTGTGCTTAGGTTGCTGGGGATGTATACCCCTCAGATGACCAGAGGGTCCTTTTGGATGCAACAGCAACCTCACAACAACAACAACAACAACAACAACTGCACCAACAGCAACAGGAACCCTGACACTGACCATTCCAACAGTCACACCCATATGGGAGTGGGGAAAGGGACAGGGACAGGCACAGGAGAGCAAGAGGACCCTGGATGCAGGGGGGTCCCTAAGCCCCATGGCAGTGCAGCAATAGTGCACATCAGACTGCACAAAGGCAGAGATTTTGACACCTCACTCGAGGACCGCCCAGAAGACCAGGACTTGGCCTTTCCATTCCGGAACTGCCTTGCCCCCTTCAGACAACACCAGGCCAGGATTACCTCAGACTGCTGGGTCCTGGAGACAGTTTTGTGAGGCTACCTCCTGCAATTCAAGAGGGATCAAAAACTGCCCCCTCTGCTCAAAAACAGGGACCCTTCCTATGAGACATTGCTGAGGCTAGAGAGCCACAAACTCCTAGCCTTGGAGGCCATAGCAAGAGTGCCCCTGAGAGAATGCAGGTGGGGTTTTTTACTCCTGCTATTTTCTGGTCCCAAAGTCGAGCGGAGGTCTGTGACCTGTACTGGATCTCAGAGCCCTCAACAAGTTTCTAACGAAAATAGAGTTCTGAATGGTTTCTCTGTCTCAAATCATTTCATCTTTGGATCAAGGGGGTGGGTTTCACGGCCCTTGATCTGAGAGATGCTTACTTCCACATCTCAATAAGATGAAAACAGAAAATTTCTCCATTTCATGGCCAGTGGGGACCATTTCCAATTCACCACATTATGCTTCAGCTTCTCCCTGGCCCCAAGGGTCTTCACAAAATGTATCACAGTGGTGGAGGCCCACCTAAGTAAGCAGGGGGTCCGCATCTTCCTGTATCTGGATGATTGGCTATTAAGGGGAGGGCTGAAACTCCAAGTCCAGCGCAGCATCTGGAAAAACCCAGAACCTGTGCGGGAAGCTGGGCCTTCTCCTAAACTGAGAAAAATTAAAACACACCCCTACAAGGAGGATAGTGTTTATAGGGGCCAAAATGGACTCAGTGAGGGCAAGGGCCTCACTGCCCCCATCCAGATTTCACTCCATATCCACCATCATTGGAGGCATGCGCCACTCCCCCATAACAACTGCAAGACACTGTCTCCAGCTGCTGGACCACATGGCGGCCTTCACTTACATAATAAGGATGGCACACTTCCATATGAGTAGAGCCCTCCAAATCTGCGGCTGTCTGTGAATATCCGCATTATATCTGCATCTGCAGATGCAACATGGATATCCGTGGATCGTTTCTTGTGGATGCAGATCGGATACGGATCCACACATTTTTATCTACACAGAGCTAGAGTCCTGCAAATATGCAGATATCCACGGATATGTGCATCTGTGGACCATTTCTTGCAGATGCAGGTCAGATATGGATCTATGTATTTGTATCTGTGCAGGGCTCTACATATGAGGCCTCTCCAATCGTGGTTAACATTGGTTTTCTGCCCTCAGACCCACTCCCTGGTTTGGGCAGTCACAATCCCTCGAGTGTGCCTGACTCCCTGTCGATCTGGCAGAACCTGGTCTTCACATGTAAGGGAGTCCCATTCGAATCCCAAAACCCTTCTGTTACACTGATCACCGATGTGTGGGTAGGGGGTCCACATCATGGGAGGACTATCTACCCAAGGGTTCTGGTCCAAGGGGGACAGTCTGTCTGACATAAATGTGAAGGAGCTGAGAGCGGTGTGCCTGGCATGCTGAATGTCTTTGGACAGAATAAGGGGAAAGACTATCCAGGTATGAAGGGACAGCATGGCAGCCATGTGTAGGAGAAGCCGTAGAAGCATCTCGATATTGGCTTGTGGTCTAACAAAGCAATCCAGGAAAGTGGGCCTGAATGGCATGCACACTGGGCATGAATTGAAGGGACCACGATAACCTCATCAAAATTGGCACTAAATAAGCTAAAGATGAGAATGTACTTGGAGAAAGGTGGTGGTAGCCCAGTTTCATGCCAAAAGAGATAAGGAGGTATGCAGTGCCTAAGTGACCTGTGCAAAGGAGAGGTTTGGCCAAATCATGACACCTTGATGGATTGTGATGCCCAGGGACCTATCAAATTAAAGGGTGGCATCAAAGGAGGGGTGCACAGGTCAATTAAGGTAAAGGCAGATAAGGTATAAAAGTAGGAACCCTAGAGTTCAGACTTTGTGCAGCTGAGAGGGTGACAGCGAATCCTGCTGTCATTTGAGCTGTTCCATTGCATTGAGAGCACCAATGCTGCCAACAAATCTGTTAATATGGAATGTTTGCCATAGTGCTACATTGCAATAAAGGCTAGCCTATGGCACCTTCGTTTCTACAAAGATCTGTGGTCATGTTGGTTTCCTCGATCATGAATGTTGCCTCAGTTTACTCACGCATGCATTCAGACATGCACCCAAACTGATATCAGTGCCAGACCCAAAACAACACTGATAAGAACACATCTTGCCTGATGTGCCTGACTGCACTCTGCCCGGCATACCACACTGGTGACTCTGACCTCTGATCTGGTGAGTAAATGAGCTGTCCTCTGTAGGAATCATGATCTAGCATGACAGAAAACCCAGAGCTAGGAAACCCTCTTTTCCTTCCCCTTCAGATACCTGTAGAATTTGATGAATTATGGACTCACTGGGTAGCAAGTAAGGTGGTCTATATGAGTTTAAAAAAGATAGTGGGGACACTTGGACAGGTGTCTGTAAAGCCATGGCCGAAACTGTTGCTTTGAAAGATAAGAGTAAGAGATGTAGAATTCTGCAACTTATGGCCATGGCAGTGAGATGGTTAAAGCACCATGCTCTTAAAGTGTCCAGAGTAGCTACAAAAGTGATGAATGAATTGGAAGAGGAAACTCAGACAGCCAAACTCTGGAAAAATAAGGCTTTGCTGGCAGGGCAGCAAGCAGTTCAGATACATAATAGGTTTGAGCCAATACTTAGATGCTTCTACAGTTTCTCCTACACCATGTACTATTATCAACTGTGGGGGAGGGGGCCCACTCTCCAGTGCGGTGCAGTGAAGCATCTGTCTTGTGGGAGATGACCTGGAAATTCAGCTTCACCTCCATAGCCTTCCATCTGTGAGGGGTGAGCAACACCCAGCCGGATTTACTAAGCAGGAAATTGCTCTCTCAACACAAACAGTCCCTGCACAGGGAGGTGGCCGATCACCTCTTTGAAACCTGGAGAACCCCATGAATGGACCAGTTCACTTCAAGGCAAACTGCAAATGCGACTAGTTTTGGTTGTGCAAGAGGAAAGAGGGGGGGTCCCTCTTGGGTGTCCTTCTCATCAACTGGGGTCAACTTCTCTTGTATGCATCCTGCCCCTCCCCTGTCCCCAGAATGCTAATAAAGATGAAAAGGGTCCAGGTGAATGTGATCCTTATACCCAGCTGTGATACTCCACCCTCCTTGACCTCTTGGTGGAGGCACCCATTACTCTGCCCCTCAGAGAGACCTCCTCACGCAGGATTCCGGCCATCTGCATCAGCCGAACCCAAAGGTCCTGCACCTGATGACGTGGAGGTTATGTGGCTGAACACTTCCGAACAATCCTGTTCGCGTAAGGTGCAAAGGGTGTTGGTCAAGAGCAGAAAACCATCCACAAGGGTCACCCACAGGGCCAAGTGGAGATGTTTTTCCCTATGGGCCCTTGATAAAGGTGTGGATCCGGAGACTGCCCCATTCCTTGCCATTCTGGACCATCTCTTAAATTTAAAAAGCTCTTCCTATTGTCCCACAGGGTCCATCTAGTGGTGATATTGGCCCTGCACAGTTCTTTTGATGGGGTCATGCCTTTCGCTCACCCCACTGTCTCCAGATTCTTCAAAGGGTTGGAGAGACTGTGCCCCCAAACCTGCACTACTGCCCCTCAGTGGGATTTGAATCTGTTGCTAGAGGGACTCACAAAAGCCCCATAGGGGGCATAGGACTCCTGTACGCTGCTAGTTCTCTCATGGAAATTATCCTTAGTAGCAATTACCTCAGCTAGGGGGGGTTTCCAAGATGAAAGCCCTTTCCTTGGAGCCCCCTTACATGACCTTTTATCAAGATAAGGTCCAGCTCTGTCCTCACCTGGCTTTCCTACTGAAAGTCGTTGTCCCCCTTCCATATAAACCAAGCTATTTGCCTCAGAGTATTCTACCCAGACACACACAGGTCATGGAAAACCAGAGGAAATGGCACACCATCTATGTTAGGAGAGCATTCTCGATATACATTGAGAGGAACAGGCCTTTCCATAGGGCCACCCGGTTTTTTGTGGCAGCTGCCAAACGTATGAAGGGCCGAGCGGTAAGGACCTAACGCCTCTTGTCGTGGATATCTAGTTGTATCACAGACTGCTACCAGAGAGCAGGTGTCCTACTCACAGGGAGTGTTAAATCCCACTCCACTAGGGCCCGAGCATCCTCAACAGCATTTGCTTCCTAGGTCCCAATCCAAGAGATATGCAGGGCAGCTACCTGGTCTTCAGTGCACACTTAGCAATGCATTATGTGGTCACTCAGAGATGCTGCTGCCCTGGGCAGAGTAGTGCTTAGAGGGGGAAAACATAACTGCCCACCATCCTCAACACAGCTTGTAAGTCACCTAACATTGAATAGATGTGAACATCTCTTAAAGAAGAATAGAGGGTTGCTTACCTGTAAAAGTCTGTCTATGAGATGGGCTGCTCACATACATTTCATATCTTTCCTTTGTCCCCGCTTTCCGGAGTTAGTGGAAAGAAGGGACTGAAGGGGGGATAGGGTCAGGGCCACCTATATACCGCACACATGCGCAGCCCAGAGGGGGTGTTGGCCAGTGACCCTATGGAAACAGGCTAGGGCAAAAAGGTTTCCAGATCCATGCATGGCGGCATGTAGACACACCTAACATTGAATATATGTGAGCAGCTTATCTCAAAGAAGGACGTTTACAGGTAAGTAACCCTCCATTCCTGTCAGTCTTGAATCAGTGCTTCAGTATAGTGTTGAGAGGAACTGAGCTGTGGGAAGGTTGTTTTGCTGAAAGATAAATAAATTTGATAATGTTTAAAAGTGCCACAGGACTCCTTGTTTGTTTTGCTGAACTAGACTAACGCAACTACCACTTTGGAACTTGCTGAAAGATGCAGTACAAAAATATTGAACAGCAGATACTGTGTTACCAGTGGTTAGTGTTAATAAGCCTGTGACTCTTTTGATAAAGGTAGAGTATGGTATTCACCCTTGTTTCCTAGCCAAGTATCAGTTCACTTTGCCTCTCTAAATTCCTTCTTGGTTAACTACACATGGGAATCCAATACTCCTTCCTGTGCAAAGCTGTTATATAGTGTTGCTGACCACTGTTAAACAGCTCCCAGAGCCGAGAGAAGCGATGAACTAATTATCTCTTATTTATGTCCTAACAGAGCCTGATTCCTCAGACTTGTGAGAGTGTGCAGATATCACTGACTTTTGCAGGAGTTGTGGCTGTTCAGTCCATCTGAAAAACAACACTCTTTGTGACTTTCCCAGGGTGGTGTTGGTAGAGCCAGGAACTCAACACAATCAGTGTTGCTCTGTCCCCTGCTCTAAACAATAGCAGTTGGTTCTCTTTTTGGTGTGGTCTTTGAGGGAGAAATGTTACAGTACATGAAGGGGGTGGGAAAATAGCCCCTAATCTTACAGATTTCCATTCCCTTTGTTCAAAGCAGCCTGGTGTAAATCCCAGTGAGAGTGATGAGCCCCACACACGGCTGGGTCGCCTCTACATGTATCACTACAGTGAGGAGCAGCCTTTCATCCCACTGACTGAAATTCAAAGGATTGAAACCGCTGCCATCCTAGACATCAAATGGTAACGCTGTGGTGATGCTGTTTTGTTGGGGGTGGGGGCGGGGAGACACGACACGACACACAAGGACGTCAGGCTCTTTTGGTGCTCCTGGTCAAGAGTTCTCCGTGCCTGGGCTGCTGCTACTACTATAGCTGTTCTTTCTTTCTGGCTGTGATTATCTTCTGCTGCAGTAATGACTAAGATGCTTCTGGTGATTGCTGTGCTGTGCAGGATTTCTGGCTCTTAGTGTAATAACTGCTGGGTTATTGTTCTGTTCTAGGGTGAAAATCCCAGTAGATCACAAAAGATAGCTCTTGGTGTGGGGATCCTGACTGCACTTATACTCTGCTGCTGCTTGCCCAGCTAGGAGTAGTTCTGTCAGTGTTTGCAGAATCAGGGAAGCTGTAGGACAGAGTGTAGCAGCTGGGGGTGCTAGCTCTCTATTGGCTTGAAAAACTAACTAAAATATTTTTTAAAAAAATTTAATTCAAAGTATGAGCTGAAGGCAAGCGGTGCCACTTTAGAGAGTGAGCTGGATGTCCAGGGGAGCAAAAGCTACATTATGGGATGAGATTTAGTCTCCCTCAGCAATGGATTTACAGTAAGAGAGTCTGCTGCCTGGCTGAGGCTTGTTTTTTCTGAAGTTGTTAAACAATATAGCTTCTCCTTTGTGAATTGAATTCAAGATCTGCTTGTCAATTACTCTTCCAGGTGCCACATTCCAGTTGCAGAACATCCCACACTGGGCATTGCAAATGCCAAGGGAGCTGTGGAGCTCTGCTGCCTGACTGGAAGTGAGGTTGGTGGCTAGGATGCAAATCATTAAAGAAGAATAGTCTTAACATATGTGCCTCTGGCTTTGTTTGCAATGTTCAAAGGTTCTAGAGTCTACAGTGTGGTGTTACTGAAAAGGGTGTTTGAGGCTCCCTGGTGCTCTCAGTCTCTCCAGGGCACGTGTGTTCAGTTTACAAGTGAAATCTTTTTGTGTGTAATTTTTTCTAAGTGCCAATGCCAAATATTTGTTCCTGAGATCAAGGAGTGAAGCTGGGCTCCATCTAGCTATGAAGAGTGGGAGTTGAGGGGAAAAACAGGGAAGGGGTATAGAAAGGAGGACAGAGCTTGGGGCTCTTCAGCAGCTGGGGACAAGAAACAGCTGTAGAAAAAGTAGTTGGTGAGATAGACTTGTGAAAGGAGAGTCTAGGAAGCCCAAGAAAAAGAGAGTCTTGAGTAGGAGGATGTGAGCAGTTGCTAAAGGCAGCCTAGAGAAGGGGTCCTGGGACTCAGTGAAGAAGAGGTTATTTGATGACTATGGAGCAGTTTCAATGGCACAGAGAGTGCGGAAGCCAGCCTGAGGTGAAATTAGGAAACTTTAGCTAGATGGTCCTGTACCACAATGAACTTTGAAACAGAGAAGCTGTTGGATGAATAGTTGGGAAGGGAAGTAGGAGTCAATGAGTTTAAGGACAGGCAATGGGAGGCAGAGGGGAAAGGACCCTAGCACTTGGGTGATTTACATTAGGGTATTTCTCTTCTATAATGCCAAGGATTCTAAAACTGTTAGTCTTTAAAAGTGCCACAGGAGTCCTTGTTTGTTTTGCTGAACCAGACTAACATAGCCACCCCTCTAAAATTCTTCTGTGTATGAGCCTCCTGCATCTCTGGAATGAAGTCACTTGTGGGATCTCCCAGTGAGGCATGCAAGAGCAGTTAGATACTGTCTATGTAGTGGTTGCTATCTTTCTGATCTTGATCAGTTCCTTTTCTCTCCAGTAGAAGAACAGCTGCACATTGGAGCCACTCAGCAGTGTCCATTTGGGAGCACAGTGCATTGCTTTGTCTCTGGACTGGTCTACAGGACGGGAGCAGTGGTGAGGAGGGGAATAGTAGTGTGGTATTCTGTTGTAGTTATTGTGTGTCTATTTCTGTTGTCACTTTGTGAGTCTCTGCACTCAAGAAGCTTAGAACTGCCAGTCAGGCTCCTTCACATGTAAGGTTTTACTGTGGAGACTCTGCCTATGCATTGTTAGCAAGTAAATGGCTTGGCAGCTTCAGTGCATGTGTAAAATCTAAACTTTCTTATTCTGAGCCCCAATAGTCCTTGTCATTAGGAGACTGAGTCAGTTAGTTTAGAAGAGGCCGCTCCCAGAGTTGATTGCAGGAATGTCATAACCTTGTAAAATTAAATGAGTTAGATGTCACCCTCGGGCCAAAGGGGACTGTTTGTCTTCAAAATTGTGGGGGAGGGAGAAGTGTGGACTGAGCACAGGGCTGGGAGCCAGGGAGAGTTCTGTAACTGACATAGTTGAACTTAATTTGACATTTTTATTTTTTAAATAATTGCTTGTGCCTATCATACCATCTCTGTGCACACTGTTTAATGAATTGACCACACTTCTGGTTTTGGGCAAGTCCATTTGTGTATATCTCTCCTTCCTCATCTTTTAAAAAGGGATAATCGTTATCTGTCTTGATGGAAATGGGCATCCCTGTAAAGTCTGTCCCGGCTGTTGCTTAATGCTTTGGGAAGCAAAAGGCCTTCTCTGTCCCATGGGTCTGAAGATGCAGCCTCTGCAGCATTCCCAGCAATGTTCCCCCTTAGAGCCTGAGGCAGCTGAGCAACTCACATTGCTCGCTGTGCCTCCCCCCCCCCATGTGGGCCAGATCCTGCCAGCCCCCTGCTTTCCTGATAAGCCGCCCCCCCCCCCCAGCCAGCCAAATCCCTTCCTCCCACCCTAGCCTGCTCCCTCGGTAATGCCCCCAGCCTGCCTGATCCCTCTCCACAGTCTTACCCAGCCGCTGGAGCGGCATGGCCAAGTCACAGCTCCTGGGGCCAGAGAAGCACTAATGGAGCATGCTCAGACACTCTGGGCATCCTCCGTTAGAGCTTCTCTGGGCAGGAATTTTAATAACTCCCAGCTCCAGAGGAGCTCGCAGCTGGGACTCTGGCTGCCAGCCCTATGTGGCCGGCAGTGTTCCCTGCGCTGGGCAGCTGCGGTGGGCTGCACAGCCGCGTGCCCGCTCAGCTTACAGGGAACATTTATTCCCGGTCACTGCACACCCAGTGAGTGGGAGAGCAGTATGGGAAATGTTTCAGCTCTCCTGTGTGGCAATCTTAAGTGTTTAAATACAGTTTGGGAGCTTACAGGTGACCAAAGACCTTATTTCAATGACTTGTTCCAAGCCGGCATGAGCTGATCATTTCTTGTTTGAGAGCAGTGGGCTGGGATTGTGATATTGTGACATGTCTGCTGTGCAGAGTGGATTGAAGATGAAATCCAGCTCTTGAGGACAGGGGGCTGGTGCATGCTGCAGGTTCACAGCATTGTTGTCTGTCTGGAGGCTTTGCTTCCCCCAGTGTCTCTCCACGTCTGTGGTAAAATAGACAAACTCATTGTTTATATGTTAGCTGATTGTTTTCAGGCGTCCAGCATGATGGAGAAAGTCACTGGATGAAAGGCTGGGACATGGGTTGTCTTAAACTCTAATTTATTGTCTGTCTTTCCTGCTATAGTGGGCACTCACTGAGAGTTATCAGCAGTGATTCGAAGGGGAAGCTGAACCTACTGTCTGTAGATGAGTCTGCTCCATCTGTGCACATCCTCAGCCAGTGGAAGGCTCACAATTTTGAGGCCTGGATTGCTGCTTTTAATTACTGGAACACACACATTGTGTATTCAGGTTTGTGGACAACAAAAATCATTTCTGAGGAGCTGGAAAATATCCAAGAGTTTAGGATGGATTTTTCCCTCCTTGGACCTACCTCACAATTTTGGATGAAGTGAAATCTTTGTGGCCAATGCCCTTCATTACACTGAAAATAGCAAGTCCTGTTGTGATCTTCTGAGTGTGACAGCAGTAAGGGCATTCTCTCCTGCTATAATCATGCTCCAGAGCCGTCAAATCTCAGCTTATTGAAATGCAGCTCTGCTGCACAGATTTCCCAAAGTGTGTTACTACAGAACCATTCTCTCCATGTACAGGTGGAGATGATTGCATGCTAAGGGGCTGGGATACCAGATGCTGCCCAGAGATGCCTATCTTCACCAGTGAGAGGTAACTAAGACAGCTGGACATAGAATAAGGCATGACCTACTGACTGACCAAGTGTGCCCTCTGTCAGGAGTCCAGTTATATTTAAATTTTCAGGTTTTAACCATTAAAGATACTCCAGGGTTTTGTACTTCAGTGCCCATTGTTCTACCACCTTTGTTTCCTGCCACTTTGGGTGCTAGGTCATTTGGACTCAAGATATAGTGTTGGTGCCTAGCTGGGGATTTGGGGAAGATGGCAGAAAAGGATCTTGCTTCTCTTGCAACGCTACAGAGTGGCAGTGAGGCAGCTTTCTAATCTCTGCACTAT
The DNA here is from genome assembly GCA_007922195.1 of Podocnemis expansa. Classification (NCBI taxonomy): domain Eukaryota; kingdom Metazoa; phylum Chordata; order Testudines; family Podocnemididae; genus Podocnemis; species Podocnemis expansa. The sequence goes on from ML682098.1 coordinate 1,987,939, forward strand.
GTTTGTGACTGAAGTAATCTCCAGCCTCTGTGGCATGGATGTGGTGGCTCCATCCTTATCCCCAGCAAAACCACTGTTATATGGAGCTGGAGCCTAAGGAAACGTGGGATTGCATACCTTCCTGACTCCCTCCTGACTCTCTGCCAGTTCTCTCCACATCCTTCAAGTTTAGGCAGAGTTCTCTACACATTTCTCCCCATCATAACTTGTAGGTAACGCTTAATCTTCTGGATGTTCAGTCAAGCCAATTGTTGTCTTACACTCAAATCTTTTAGTGATGATCTCTTTTACACTTTGTGGAAAAACCTGATGTGCCACAATGCTCTGTAATAGGAGAGTACCTAGGTTTGAGAAGAGGAAACATGTTTGCAGTGTGAGATGACAGCAAAGCAGTCCACTGTGCAATTCTTGGCTGCATATGCAGAAACTTCACAGAACAGGGAAGGATAGTTCCTCTCAGTGCAACTGATGGTCAGATGATGGTCAACACTTAGCCCCCATTACCAAAAAGATATTGACACATTGGCTTGGAGGGGAGCCGTACACATCGATCAAGGACCTGGAGCGATTGACTTATACAAGAAAAATAAGAGCTGTGGGAAATGTGCAGCTTGTCTAAGAAATTACTTACGTGGGAGAGAGGGGACTACAAAGATTTGAAAGGTGTAAATACCAAATGTGGACTACAATTAGTATAGTACAAGGAACTGCTACAAAAGATATGCCCATACCAAATCAAATGAAAATTAAGAAGCAAAATTTTGGCTAGATAGAAGGAAGAAGTTCCTTACAAAGTGCTGTTGGGATGTAGAAGGCTTTTCTCCAAAGGAGATAGTTGTTAAAAATCCATCACAGGACTAAATGCTAGAAAAGGCCTGCACTAGCTTCAGGGAAATGAAGAGACCTATTAAATCCTTCAGTTTATTTCAGTCTGGGATGCTGTGTTTTTTTGCCTGCATTTCTCTTCACCACCTCAGCTAAAATGATGGAAGTGAGTTCTTTTGAAAAGAAGGGGCTTGATGGAGACCCAAAAACCAACCAACCCCCTCTCCCATTATTTACATTTTTAAATGACTAAAGATAGATCAACTTTTTGCTAAACTTTCCTTTCCTCTCCCATTATTTCACATTCGTTTCTTTTGTATTTTTTATTAGATATACCCAATAATTCAAACAGTGTGTATGGCTTTTCAGCTTGGCTCTGCTCATAATCCTGATTAAGAACAGTAGGGTTGTTAGGTACTACTTGGGGAACTAACTCAACCCTTCTGATGTGCAGTGCTGGATTTAAGCACAAGCCAAATAAGCCATGAATTGGGGCCTCACATTATGAGGGGTGTCTAAGTATGTTGGAGATAACGAAGAAGGTTTATCAAAATTGCTGTGGCTTAAATAACCTTCCATGTAAAATCCACCATCAGCATTCTGAACCTTGACCTCCCCATCCTGATCCATACCCAATCTCATCAACTTTCCTTCCAGGACTGCTGGACTACTAGCATCATCCACAGGGTGCCCGACCTCATCTCAGACCTCAAGGAGAGACAACAGGATGTTTATCATTTATTTTTTTCATTACTCTTTCTGCTATAATGTAATACACTTTTTTTCCTCTTTATTTTTATGGTATGGGACCTCTGAATCTTGCCATAGCTTAGAGCCTCAGTATGTCTTAAGCTGACCCTGCTGGCATGGAGCTATTTTGCGGTAAACCAAGCCCCATCATGCCATAAATCTGTTCCTTTGTGAGTCTTGGAATTGCTGCCATTGAATACTCTTGCTAGAAAGCCCAAGATACGTAAGGGCATTGTCAACGCTTATATGTTTTGAGGCCAGAAAGGACCACTGTGATCATGTAGTGACCTGTGTAACACAGGCCAGATACATTTCCCTGAATTAATTCCTGTTTGAATTAGAGCAGATCGTCTGGAAAAACATCAATCTGAATTTAAAATATTGCTAGAGAGTGAGAAGCAATCTTGATGTTTAGTAAATTGTATCAGTGACTGATTACCCTTCCTGTAAAAATGTATGCTTTATTTCCAGTCTAAGAAAACAAACAAGGAGTCCTGTGGCACTTAAAGACTAAAAAAATTATTTATATCATATGAGCTTTTGGGGGAGAAAAATCGCACTTCATCAGATGCTTTGAAGATGATGATTTTCTCCCATGAAAGCTCTTGCGATAAATAAATTTGTAAGTCTTTAAGTGCCTGCATTCTCTGTTCCTAGATGTATGACCTTAAAGTTGGGTATATTAAAATGCATATTGTTTATTTGCATTGAGTTTATCAAGTGATTCAGATCGCTCTGTGTAAGTGACCTGTCTTCTTCCGTATTTACCGCTCCCCTTAACTTTGTCATCTGCAAACATTATTGGTTAAGGATTTTGGTTTCTTTCAGCTCATTGATTAAAATAAGTTAAATAGCACAGGACAGTGGTTCCCAACCTTTTTTCTGCCATGGCACACCTTGATACCTTTAATTATTTTGGGGCACACCACCATATAGTCACCAAATGAACTCATCAGTATTCATGAGCCAGTCCAGAAGTCTTCCATTAGTTTTTGAAAAAGTTCTGTGACACACCCGTTCAGGCTTGAGGGTGCACTTGTTGGGAAACTCTGGCATGGGGCCAAGAACTGATCCTGTAGGGCCCTACTAGAAGCATAACTGCTTAGTGATGATTCCTGTTTACATTTATTTTGAAACCTGCCTTTTAATCAATTTAACATGTGACATCAATTTTTATTGATCTAGTTTGTAATTAAAATATTGTGGTACCAAGTCAGACTTCTGTAAGGTATTTATTACATCAGTGATACTACCTTTACCAAACTAACTTGTAATCTTATTTTTTCCTTAAAAATCAAGTTTCTTTGACAAGATTTATTATTCATATCACAAGTTGCTGGGTATAAATTATATTATCCTTTCATTTATTGAGTCCTGTACCAACTGTTCCATTATTTTACCTGGGATTGGCAAAAGAACTATTCTCTTCCTATGTATTGCACTGCAGTCACTATTCTGGGATTTGAGGCTGTCTTAACTCCCAAGAAGCTTTGTTGGGAGGAAGATCACCCTAGAACTTTCAACTGAGAATAAAAAAAGCTATCTTTATTCACTCTTTCTTGTTCTCCATTCTCATACACATTGTTCCTTTGCAGACATTCAATGGGTGTGTGCAGCATTCAAAGCAGTCCACACCGGGAGTATCTTGTGGCTACAGGAAGGTGAGGTCTCACTAGATTGTCTTACTTTACGTGCCCCCCACCTGCCTCATTATTTGCAGTCCATAGCTGCTTCCCAGAAACTCTTGTGGGAGGAGGCTGACATCAGTGGACTGTGGCTTCCTCTTTTTTTCCTTCTCTGTTATGCATTATAATTCCTTTTCTGTGTGTGTTTATTTGTGGTAAAACAAAAATAAGGATTAAAGACTAATGGATTTATTTATTGCATGAGCTTTCATGGAAGATCATCCTACTTTGTCAGATGTTTGAAGATGGGGAACTTACATGATGGGAGGAAAATAAATGTAGGGAAGTGTAAGACATGGGATCAGGTCAGACTTTTACAGCAAATCAAAACAGTTGTTTAGATTCAAACAGTGTGGTTTGCACATTAGAAGGAGGAGAGGTACAGAGAAGACAAACTCACATATCCATCCCTATTTAAGCCCAAGGCAAGGGTGTCATATCTGAATTCCAACCTGCAGTTGCTCTTTGAAACTTTGATTTGTAATCAATTTGCTTAAGTACAGCAATTTAACATATCTTCTGTGGAGTAAGCAGGGCGATTGAAACATTCCCCTATTGGGTTTTGAATGTTACTTCTGATGTCAGATTTGTGTCCATTTATTCTTTTGAGCAGACTGTCCTGTTTGTCCAACGTATAAGGCAGAGGGGCATTATTTGTGGTGTTTGTTTCCAGCTATGATGAACACATCCTACTGTGGGACACCAGGAATATGAAACAGCCATTGGCAGACACACATGTTCAGGGTGGAGTTTGGAGGCTGAAGTGGCACCCAACACGTGAGCACTTGCTGTTGGCTGCTTGCATGCATAATGGATTCAAAATCCTTGACTGCCGAAGAAGTATGGGTGAGTGTTCGATAGAGTGGGAAAGGATGTTCTTGCCTCTTCTTCACACTCTGCTGTTCATCTTCCCTGGCCAGTGGATACTACTGCACAGAGTAAATGGTAGAAATATTGTAATACTGTCAAGAAACCTAGGCATTCAGTCCATGTCAGGGCAGCTCTACTCACTTGTATGAACTCCCTTTGCTTGACATATGAACTTCTTTGTTCTCCCCCATAGCAACTTTTGGTGGCCCAGTGATTTTATCATTGTAGAGTGCTCTCTCCAACCATAGTGCCTGGGGCATTGTAACTGCTGACCTCCTAACCAGTCTAGTCTTCAGTCACATTATGCAAATACGTGTATTCTACAATGAAGATAGTAGCCATTCATGTGGTCACCTCAGTCTGTTGCTTCATAGAAATGATAAGACAAAACACTTCTGAAAGTCATTTTGCCTGTTAGAGGCTTCCTGTTAACTTGGTAACAATTATCCTGAACTAACATATCTGATAGGGAGAAGCTGGTCATTGCCTCAGACAACCAAACCATTCTAAACAAGAGTTACTGCATGCTGTTAGTGATAGCCTGCATTTGTGTTCAGGCCATGCTATGCAGGACTGCATTCAGATTCCTGGTTCTGCGTTTCTGGCTCTATGACCTTGGGCAAGTCACCCAGCCTCTCAGTGAAGTGGGGCTTCTTTCTGTTGGAAGGAGTGATGAAGATTAAGTTGTTAATACATGTGCAACAGTTTGTAGTTGAAAAGCGTCATGGTTGATTAGCGTTATGCTGTAATATTTGATCATTTAAATTGATTCTATGAGAGCAGAAAGTTCAGAGGCTAGTGGGGAGAACAACCTGCTGTAAAAGAATGTAGATAGATCTTGGCAGTCGTAGTGAAACTGACTTACATGGTGCCTCTCCTCTTCATTAAGAGCTGCATGGGCATGCATGGGCTTGTGAAGATGAGGCTGTACTATAAAAAGGCATTGAAAGGTTGATGTGGAGAACTTTCTTTTTACCTTTGCCTCACTTCTCATTGAAGGTGTCTTATTCTGTTTTCATGCAAAGGGGAATGGTAACCAGTAACACTTGGGGTGGAATAGGGGAATTCTTCCTGATTAAATTTGGAGCATTAGAACAGCTAGCAAACAGGCTACCGTAAACTGGGTTTTACAGCTTGATTTCCACTCTCTTCTTTGTAGCAGAAAACACTGAGGAATGCACTGTTTTGTCATCATACATTTTGCATAACTCCTTGGCTTATGGAGCTGATTGGTCAAGACTCTCTTCTCGGGACCTCCTGGCTGTAAAACAGTACCCACTTTGTGCATCTGACTTGTCTGAGGAACCAGTGGCAAATTCAGATCAAGCAGGAAAGAAATTGGATCTGCAAATCCAGAATCTGAAGATCATTTATGAATCTCCTACAGCTACCTTTGATGTAGTTTTAGATGAGGGTGAAGGCACTGCCTCCCAGGTCAGAGCAGAGAGTGGCTCTGACCCTCAATCTCAGTGTGTTGACGGAAGGGGATTAGATTCCAAGAGTGATCAAAAGGAACTGGCAAAGGCTGAAAGAGAGATCAGCATCCTAGCATCCTGTTCCTTTTATGATAACATCCTACATGTTTGGAGGTGGGAAACAAGTCTACATAACCCTTCACAGTAAAATAAACATTATTCCCAGTCTGAAAACAGAGTTTCACTTGAACAGCCTGGGGAATTCCCTCCCACTCAAACATCTCGGGAAGAGAGTAGAGGAGACTTTCTGTATTAAGAGCTGTATCTACAGCCTGTACACAGTATAACTTTCACTGGGGCTTTTTTTTCACTGGGGCTATTCCCTGGGAGCTCACAGCAGCTCAATCTCTGAAGATCTATACTGTTAAATTAAGGCAACTAGTCTTAGTGTTTTGTGTCTAACTCTGACTAAATCAAAATGAATAGTCTCCTGCCTTTCCTGAGGGACACAATAAAATATAGGTGCCTCTACTTAACTGTCCTTTGCTTTTGTGATTCCAAGTAGCAAAGGAAATGTACCTCCCTTGATGACTAGTCCATGTTCATAAGTCTTGCCTCCAGTTACAGAGCTGTGGATGTGTACCACCAGTCCCATTCCTTCTCACCCAGTGAAGTCCTGCATCCCTTCCTCCACACTAACAATCAAACCTTGCTGCAGCACTAAATTATATAAATCCATAATTACAGAATAGCCACAAAGGGTGGATTTGAATATTCAAGGAAGTTCCATCAGGTGTTTGAATATCAGCCTAGCTCACAGTAGTGTATGGCATGTTTTGTAAACTGCTGTGTGGTGTGAGGATATGCTGTACAGGGAGCCTGCCTATAATGACCTGGGATACAGAGACATCCCTTTTAGAATGAAATCTCAGATTGTGTAAGTGTACCTGACAGAACAGATTGCAAGTGCAGCTACAGAGAAGTTGTGTGCTGAAAAGCATCTTAATACGAGCTTTCTGTTGTGGCCTCATTTATTGCGTAAGTACAAGCTGACTTTCAGGTTATTATTGTTAATAAACACCACTTGTTTTTCCACAGACCATACTGTGAGTTTCATTATATCAGTGCTTGCAGCAAAGAAACCTTTAAACAAATCCTGCAATAAATTAATATCCCTTGTATTCAGAAAGAGACCTACCAGACTAGAGTCAAGAGAGGCTTAAAAAAAGGATGAACCACTTTTTCAGCTTAAATCTCAAAAGTCTTACATTGTTGACAACATTTCCTGATGCTCTTTAAAAACCCTAACTAGGATGTCTTGGAATTGCTTGAGGTTGCCCTGTTAAGATTCTTACTATGAAATATCAGCAAGACACTACACTCATGAGTCACTGCCTTGGGATTCTTGATTACCATCTTCCAAAAACCAGCTTAAAATATTAGGTAACTTCTAGCTTATTTGAGAATTTTAATAAATCATTAGCCTAGAAAGGAAGAAAGACCAGCAGCAACAATAGTCCTTGTTACAGTAAATTCATACAGCTATTAAAAATCAAGCCCAGAAATAACTAAGATGCTTAATCTGCAAAACCTCATTCAAGCATACCATGTGTATTTTGGAATACCTGAGTGCTGTCATATGGAGATGCATACCAGTGTTGTGAACAAAAGCTTTGTTAAAATTAAAAAAAAACAACCCTATTTTTGGATTTTTCTAAAATAAAAACATTTAAGTGAATTACATTTCTCTTTTTATTTGAGCTGAAAAGCTCCAAGAAATTCAAATACATTGGTTCTGTTCTCTGGTATCTGCAATTGGATTTCAGACAGTTTGGGTTATTGTTAAAACAGATATCCATCAGCTTTTATTTTGCATGAAGGATTGTTGCTGTGAAGCAGGATTAAACAAGAAAGTGTTTGGGATTATTCTGCCAAATATGAAATGATGCTGTCTCAGGGTAGCAAAAAGGAAAGAGGAGTGGAATTGAAAAGATGAGGTTTTGGCTGAAAATGCATTCTAGAAGGAATGAGTATTTATTATGCAGAGATGTGAGCCTTGCCTAGATTACGGCTTTTAGAGGAGACTGACAATGTGTTCTCTTTTAAAGCTTTTGTCAAGAAATATTCTTCCATCCAGTTAAGCCAATACAGATTTGTTCCCTACATTTATTTGCCTTAGTAAGTCAGGTGGCCTAGATGCCCTGCTTCCTTCATGCACAGTATTAACATTTTTTGTTTAGTGTCGCTATTAAAGTAATTTCTTTGAAAAGTTCACTGCCTCACTGAGACTGATCAAGACAGGACCCTGTGGAAAACATCATCTGGAAAGAAAGGGTTGCAAAAGGTCAATTAGCACACATTGCTCAGTTAAAAGATTTCTGTTGGGGGAAACTTGCTTTTTCTCTGGCTCTGCTTTATATCCCACTCTGCTACCGAAAACAATCTGAGTGATCAATTGCACCACGCTATCTCATGGGTTACTGAACATGCAGACTATGTGATCCTCCTCAGAGGGTGGACATTCTGCTCAGCAAACTTCAGCTTCATGATGTGTTTGTTTATAAACTTTTATAGTCGGCCTTTCCGTTCTTTGCCCACTATGCCCTCTTCATCCTTAAGTTGCTATACAGTCTCAGGTTGCTTTGTCTTCCAAGTACTGCAGCATTGTCTTAATTCCTACTATCCAATAACAGTATTCTTGTTGGGATGGAAGGATTTTGCCCTTAATCTAATTTGAAGGGGCTTTAACACTTATTCAGTCACTGGCACATTGTGAATTTTTTAAAAAGTTGTAGAATGTTTGGAACTAGTGAAGCATTGCTAGCATGCACAGAATGTGCTCCCCTTCAGGTAATTTGCTGAACTGGAAAGTTTTGTAGTATTTGATCTTACAAAAACCACTTGATGAAGCCATAACAGAGGTCCAACCATTTCAGGCTTATCTGAGGATAGTTGAGAGCTGGAAATCCATTCTAGATAATACCTATGTCCCAAGGGCCTTGCTGTGCTTAGAACTCCTGAGTAGAGCTAGGCACCTGGGTTTTTTAATGTTACTGACCATTTTGGAAACACTGTCAGGTTGAACCCCAAAGTGTTTCAAAACTTTTTCTGAATCAAAAATCCTAAGTAGGGTTAAAATAAAATGTTTCATTTTGACCTGAAGTTTCTCATTTCAATTTTGGACATTTTTAGTTGCAGAGAAGTACCATTACAACCTTTAATCTACTGATTAGGACATTGTTTCCCCAAATGGTGAGTCTTGAACCAACAATGGTTTGTGGAAAGAGTCAGGTGGTGCCCCATGGTTGTGTCGTACCTTTCTCCTATGCAGCAGCATGGCAAAGGAAAACCTCTGAAGCACATGGGAATCAAGGACAGGCTACTATCTGCTGTTTGGATCAGGCCACTTCCTCCATATAGCTCTTGGCTTCCTTTGGATAGGAGGTGGGAAGAGGGATCCAGGCGCCAGCTGCACAGAGGAAATAGCCAAAGCCAGTGAGCATACACTGGTAGCAATTGCAGCCCAGCAATGGGGGAAGAGGGGATGCAGGGGTGGAGCTTAGAGAGCAGGGAAGCTAGGGAAAGTCAAGCAGAAGGCGGGGGTGGGGGGTGGGAAAGTGACTAGGGGACTGAGAAGGGACAGGGAAGAATTAAAATAGCTCTCCCCAAAAGCCAAAATGCTGCTGCTGGGTCACTTTAGGAAAAAGTTGGGGAACTACTAGGTTCAGTGTATTCACCTGGGTTTATTTCCTCCCTCTACCTGATGTGGAGAAGAGATTTGAATTTGGGTCTCCCACACCACTGGAAAATGCTGTAGCCACAGGACTATGGGGTATTCTGGTATATGACAGATGCAATTTCAATTTTTATAAATAAGCCACTATTACAGGACCTGGAAGATGGATTTCCCACATCCTAGAGGAGGCTGTTACCTATCAAGCTATAGTCACACTGTCTTTCCCTGGCTCATGGACTGTTCATTATCATGCAACACTAAATAACCATTTTCAGTAGAGTAAGAGCTGATATTTTCATGAAGTTGCAATATGTAGTTGATGGAAAAATCTCAGATTTAGAAAAAGATTAGACTCAAACCTGCTGCAGTGGGTATTAGTAATAACTTTTTCTTCCCCCTCTGATCTTCCTCAAGTGCCTGTGCTTTTTAAGAAAGGAAAGTAAATAGTTTATGCACCAGTTTTCACCATATGAGATACTGGTGAAGACTACATTTAACTGGCAGCATTCCAACACAAGAGGACATAGCAACTGTGCCATTTCATGCTTAAAAGATTAAATACTTTACATTTGCAGAGCCTTATACAAACAAACCACAGCTACACATTGGGAGTTGATGGCTCCTCAGCTGGTCAAAGGAAGAATTAGTCATTTATAGCAAGCCTGCTGTAGGAGCTTGAGCAGTCCCAGGAATTGGTTTTCTAATTTTTTATCCATTAAATGCTTCAACATCTTGAATAATTTCTTACTGTCATTTTATGTGCCCTATTTGCACATGGAGATGTCTTTTACATGTTCAATACAAGCTGATGAAAAATAAAGGTACTTTTAATATTAAATCAATTTTTAAAATTCTTAGGAGAGAATTACTGCTGCTCAGATAGGTCACAAAGATGGATAGCTACTGATAGTGCATGTTGTGCTTGTGTGAGAGAATGACAAAGTTAATTTGATTTCCTTACACAAAAGGCTTAGGAAGTACAATGCTTTGGCATTCAACCAGTTGCCAGACTCAGGAGCAAGCCTTTGTACATAAATACTACAGATATTGATTGCATCCAAAAGAAAGCTGCCTAAAGAAGAGGAATAGCCTGAGACTGATTACATGTTTCAACTGGACAGTCCCCATCACTTTGAGACAGATTAGACTTTACACCAAGGGTCTCAAACTCATGGCTTGAGGGCTGCATGAGGCCCCTAAAGTTATTTCTTGAAGCCCCCAATGACACAATCACTATTAATATTTGCAATACTGTTGTATGAAAAGGTTTCGGTGGTGTGGCCTTTGGGCTAACGTACTAGTCCTAATGCAGCCCTGATGGTGATTTGAGTTTGAGACCCTTGCTTTACACCAAGGTCTCCTTTCTTTCTGGAACTTTCCCTTCAGCTTGTCCGGTACTCCATTTCATCTCAAACTGATCTTTGCTCACCTAAGAGCAGAAAGGTGGGAACTGCCACCCGATAGTTCATGGTTGGCTAAATAACCATTAAAGATGAATGCTTGTATCTCTCCACCAGCTAACACTGTAAGCAGATCACTGATCATGCATCTTCTGCTTTGCACTAGAGCAGGGGGTCTTAAACATATTTCTTGTGGCTCGCAATGACACTATTGTTATCAGTATTTGCAATACTGTTGTATGAAAAGGTTTCAGTAGTGCAGCCCTAGGACTAATGTACTAGTCCTCATGCAGCCCTCATGGTGATTTGAGTTTGACACCCCTGCACGAGAGAGCAGAGCATGAAAAGCTGCAGGTGAGAGCCAGGACCAGGCACAACTGATCAGATTCGGGCATGCTCTGCTCTGCTCTCAGCAATTTGTGAGTTAAAATCTAGTTACTTTCTAAAAATATAGATACCTAAAAGTTATACAAATGAAGTCAGCAGAATTTTTCTTTATAAGATACTGTTTCTATTGCTGAAATCTCTATGTTCAACATTTTATCAAATCCAAAATTGTTTCAAAAAAGTTTTCAATGTACTAGCTGTTGCAGATTGTTTCAAGAAAAGGCTATAATATTCTTTGCTTCTTAACGCACGTAGTTTTTGGGAAACAACTGGAAGAGCTTGCCTTCTTGAGTAGGTTCAAATCCGTACTTCCTGAGGTTATTGGGGTCAAAAGTGCCTTTTTTAACATCTTCCTCAATCTGTGGGGCAATGACTTCCATGAAAAGCTGTTTGGCTGTCAGTGGTGGCACTGTTCCTTTAGGAGTCTTAAAGGAAACATATGGCTTGAGCTTGAATCCTGTCAAATCTGGAACTATAAATTCAGGCACCATCTCCTTAATTTTGATAAATTTCTTACTTAAGGTGACATGACCCAATTTCTTGGCTCCTCTGCCTTTGTTATAATATTTATTACCACGCTTGCTGGTAAATTCAGCCATTCTGTCTGCACCTCGGACGAGCCCACGAGTGATGTTTGAAAGCAATCCCATGCTGAATATCTGCAAGAGAGAAAAGAAAGTCATAAGAGAATTCCAACAATTGTTCTTTTCATTGCTGTTCAGTTAGGACCACAAACGCCAAACCAGGAGTGGACAAAATTGGCTCCCAGCTAGGTGCCAGCAATTTTTCTTGTGGTCACCAGAGGGCATTCCTCCATTATACTTCTGCTGTGGAGTAAGGGACAGGCTACTAAAACTGGTTGCCGTGGTGACCAGAAATGCGTGGAGGCCTGCTCCATACTTAACAGCCTTCTGTGCCACGTCCTCGGCTCTAACAGCACTGGCCTCAGAGCCAGGCGTGCAGAGAGCCCCTGAACCGAGCTGTAAACCCCGCAAAACCACTTCAATCCAAGAAGTGTGGGGAACACCCCCTCGCGCAGAACCAGCCGGGGCTGCCCGACCTCCCTCCTCCCAGGCAGATGGCGGCCACAGGCCCCTAGGAAGCCTTCGCGGCCGCTTCTCTCGCCGGCCCCGGCTGATCGCGATCGCAACAGTCGCGGCTCCGGGTGCAGGCGGGGACAAGTCCCGGACGAGCACAGCCAGCCCGAAGAACCCCGAGAGAGGCCCCACGTGCCCCGTCCCGCCTCAACTCACCAGCGGTGCCTTCGCCTCCGCTCCGCAGCCGCAGCTCGCCCCTCGCCAGCGCCGGCTGCCTCCGTAATCGCACGTGGGAATGTTCTGGCCAATCGCCGCGCAGAGTTTTGCGACCGGGGGCGGGGAAGGCAACGTCACTCCGCTACGCGGAGGAAGCGACAGGAAAGGGAGGGGCCTAGTTTTCTGTATGACCTCTGACCTCTGTCTGACACTTCACCTCTGACCCTATTTGCAGGGTTTCTCTCTCCCTCTTGTCACAGAGACGCTGCGGAGCCGCTCGGTGAGTCGCCTTCTCCCCTCGCAGGGCTGGCCTGGGCCCTCGGTCCGGTGCCTGCGGAGCCCAGGTGCCGCCGCGGGGGTGGGCGGTTCCCGGGGTCTCGGGCAGGGCCTGGAGACGCGGGCGGCAGCGGCAGGTGAGCTCCGGGGTCGGGCCCTGCTGTGAGCGCCGCCGGTGGGGGGAGAGCGAGCGTTGTTCCTGCTCTGTCCGATCCCAGCACCTGCGGGGCTAGGTGATAAGTTTTGTCGCTCCAGGTCAAACTCCACCTTCCCAGGCCTCAAGAGGAGCTCAGCTCAGCTCAGCTCAAAAGCTTGGCTGTCCCACTAGGGCCGTCCCTTGGGTGGATGAGGTCCAGGATCGATCGGCCTGTGGGGGCCCCTGTGCGAAGGGTGGTGGGCAGAGTCTGGGCTCCTCTGCTCTGGGTTGGCTGGTCTGCCGCAGAGAGCTGGTCAGCATGCAGTTGCTCCCACTCCAGTAGTGGGGCTGGTTGGCATCATGTACCGCAGTGGTTTTCAAACTTTTTTCCTAGGGACCCAATTGAAAAAAATAATTTAAGCCCCGGACTCAGTAATTTTATCTGTAAGCAATACATTTTAGTCTTTTGGTGGTGGTAGCAGGGGGCACCATGATCTGGTGCCTGAGGCCTAGGACCCATTGCTGGGTCCTGATGTGTAGTTTGAAAACCATTGCCATGTGGCCTCTGGTGTGGTGGGCCCTGGAGGGATACCCAGAAAGCCATGTTGTGTATCTATTGGTCCAAGCAGGGCTGGGGCTATTGCTCATCCCTAGGGGTGGTCCTGTGTCCCACCAACAGATATTAAAATCTAATAAAAGTTACTACCACATCCACCTTGTGTCTTATTATTGCTATTATATGTTTCTAGCTGTTGCTGATTGCAGTCAGGACTGGTTGTTCTGCTCAGTGCTGTACAAACATAAAGGAGATCACTTTACTTTATTTTTTAAGCCTAGAACCTCCAATTTACTTGCTTAATTTTACACATAAGGAACATTCCCATTGACCTGTGTCTTGCTCATGCAAGGATTCTCAATGCAAAAATTTTTGCATTTTTGGAAGATCAGGTGCTAAATACACACTATAAAAGGCATAAACATAACCATAACCCCCCCGCCCCCCCCCCAAGTTTGGAGCGAGTCATTTTCTCCCTGCCCTGCAAAATTGGTATGGAAGAGTATCCACCTAGTCTCAAAATCTACTTGCCTGCCTTTTAAGAAATTTATAATGAAAGAAAAACTGACTAGCCTTTTAATTTAATAAACACAGTACAAAAAGCAAAGATACTGCATCACAAAATGTCCTTCATTTTAAAAACTGCAGTGGTTTTCAATATTTTTCTTTCACAGACCCCCAGCAGTTTTTGAATGGAGATGTGGACCTTTGGAAATTTCCATGGGTTCACAGACCACTGGCTGAAACCCACTAGTTTACTGTAACTACCTGCAGAAGGGTAGCTGTGTTTGTATCTACCAAAAAGAACAAAAGTCCAGTGGCACTTCAAGTTGATTTGGTTTGCTGAAAAAGACTGCACTGATCTTATGACTTACCATTCTTTGTTCTTTTGTATTCATCTGACATGCTATAGCTTCTATTCATGCATCTGATGAAGTGGGATTACATCTATGAAAGCCCATCTAATCAGTAAATTTGTTGGTCTTTAAAAGTGCCATGGATTAATTTGTTTTGTGAACTAGACTAACACAGTTACCCCTCTGTATTTTCTCCTTCCTCTTGCAGTGTAACAGACTGACTAACAGCAAAAGAAATTGACTGACTGACTGCATCTTGTTGCATCATTGTCACCTTCAACTCAGTTTTTGGGAAGAGAATTTGCTTAGGTAAAATATGGGGCCCCTGTTTTTAAGGCTTTGGGAAGAATGTTAGTTTCATTTAACTACTGTTTGGGTAATGATGAGCTGTGTTAATAAAGCAGTCATCCTGCAAAAGGATAAAACATTCGTTGCAGAAGTAATATTTTTAGCATGTATATAGTACTTGGAGCTTTTTGGGAAAAGTATTGTAAACTATTTATGCCTAAAGGCAATTTGTAGGATAATAGTGACATGCATGTAGGACACAGGGACCTTGCGTATTAGAACTTGCTGTGTGGACCTGACTACTCATGTGCAGTTCGGGTCTGTTCTTTTAATTGCACTATGTCTTGCATCAGGTCTGGGTATCATAATGGTTCTACAAGTAGTATCAATATAGCTATGAAAGTGTAAGGGAGAAGAGCCCTGTAACAGGCTGATAGTGTTTGCCTGAAAACTGCATCATGTTTACAGTGGTGACCTTGTTGAAAAGTAGTACAGTATCTGTTTTGTTGATTCAGTGGTGCAATTAGCTTGTTATGCCCATTTGGACATAAAGTGGCTGTAGCCTGCAGAGACTGAGAGAGAATGAGCCTGACCACACACCTTTCATGGGGTTTGGAGCAAAGAAAAAAAGAAACCTAAGCATAGCTTTATGGTGTGGTGAGGTAAGCATGGCAGTAGTCAACTGTGAAGTGAAGGCTTTAGCTTCATTTTGGAAGTAGTGTGTGACTATATGGGATCTTAGGAGATATGACTTTTTAATTCTGTAGCCTTGTGTACATTATAAAGCCTTGACCTGTTGGGGGGGAAAGGTGTATTTTTTGATCTGTATTAGGCTAATCCATATTAAAATCCTGGACAAAACATTTAGTTGCTTGAGGTGAATGCCCTAGGGTTCATCTGGGTTGGTTGATGCAGATTAAAACTATAACTGTTTTAGTCATCTCTAGAATTTCCACATAGTGTAACACAAGCAAAACCACTTTATTATTTTAGAGAAAATACAAGCCAAATATGTATTTTTAAAAACAATAACAAGTTTTCATTAATAACAATTCAGCTGACTGTTGGAAACAATGAATGGTAGCATGGAAGACTTTCTCGCTCTGACAGCCATTCTCAAAATTATGTTTGAGACTTTCTTTGAGCAGGTTTACTTTGGTGGAGTGGGTATGCTGGCTTGTCATTTTTCAATTGTAGCTGTATATGAGACACTTGGGTGAAACCGTAAAATACACAGCTTGGTTACCATGTAGAGAGCTTTGTTAGCTATCATTGTACTAGAATATTGGAACTACAAATCATCATCCTGTTTGCTTCATTGCTTCACTAGGGGACTTGCAGTTTCTCGTATTTCTCTCAGAAAGAAAAATGAAGATGAAGAAAAATGTAATATTCCTATTGCCTTGCAACGTCAAATAAATAAGCTTGGAGTATTACTTCTCAGTTTGTAGTATGGATGTTAACTCTGTGAGAATGATGCATGTCACTTATTAACTGAAGCTTTTTTTCCCTTCTTGTTTGTTACCGCCCTCAGAAGACATGGGTGATCAAGATTACAGTTTTGGCCTTGAGGTACAGTATACAAAGTTTTTATATTTATACTTATTCATGTGCTTATGGTAATTCCATAGGGAATTTAACTTGCACAGTTTAGTAAGAATTGGTGAATTTGTTTAAGACTACAGCAATATTTACTTTAAGAGCCTTTCCAGATATGTTTCCCCCTCACAATCTTAAAAAGGTTGGCTTGAGCTTGTTGTCATTTTTCTAGCCTTCTTCATTCAGTTGCACTCACTTTCTCTTCCATCCTTGATTGTAGTCTAAGACAGTGGTTTTCAAACTTTTTTCCTGAGGGCCGAGTTGGGGAAAAAAAAACAAAAAAAAGATTTACGTCCATAACCCAACAATTACATCTTTGAGCAATACATTCCAGTTTTTGTGGGTGGCAGCAGGGGGTGCCATAACCCAGTACTTGAGTGTCTGTGACCTAGTACTGGATCCTGACCCTAAGTTTGAAAAGCAGTGGTCTAAGATATTACCAAAGATATGCAATGTAAGCTACATATGATATACTCTTTCACCTCTTTGTTTGGCTCTCATACACTTATTGATACACATGCATAGTTTTGCTAAGGTGAGTTGGCCAAATTGTTTCAATAATATAATCCAGCTTTTCAGTCTGGAGCTATGGTGGAGTCCTCTGACAGCTGTCTTTTATTATGGCTACATGTTAGTGCACTAAGGTACATGGTTTAACAGAATTTTAAGACAAGGTTCTGGATGGGAATTATTTATTCCTATGAAAAAAAACCAATACACATTATATGCGAAAATGTAGGCCAAGCCAACTTTATTCAAATCACAGTTTTAGCTACAAAGCATAACCACATGGAAACAAATACCCGACCAGCCAGAAGGATATCTGGTAAGCTAAGAGGGAATTGGTGGTGTTAGCAGAAAGACAAGGCTCTTCTTACTGATGTGGATTATCTGCCTTACTGCCAGGATGGGACATGCATTATTGTCAGAGACAGCAAGGTAAAATTAGTTGTCACCAGGTTTAGAGTAAGCTGGTATGCTGCATTCTGAGGCCCACCATTTTAAAATAGCAGACCCTGGAACTCAGCATTCTGGTTCCATGGTCTATTTTTAGGTGCCCGAACTCTGGGCGACTCAAAATAGCAGGCCCTGGAGTGGCATTCCGTCACTTTTTGGCGGGCAGGGGCCAGGGGTATTGCTGAGGGGCTCAAGCCCTGCCACAAACTTCTCCCCCTTTCTATGCTCTGCCCCAACCTGGGGCCTGCTGCCTCCACCCCAGCCGCACCACTGGCCACACCCGGGGTTACTGTGCCCCCCCAGCTGTGCCATGAGTGCAGGGTGGCCTGGCTTGTGCTGGGTGGGGGGTATTGGGGGCGAGGCACTGACGGGGGGGGGGCAGGAACTGGGGCCCACCGGCATGGGAGCATTCCAGGGCCTCCCAAATTATACTTTAATCCCTAGTTGTCATTGGAGGTTTTTAAGAGCAGGTTGGACGAAGACCTGTTGGGTATGGTTTAATGGGGGTACTTGGTCCTGCCATGAGTGCAGGGGACTGAGCTCAATGACCTGCAATGGTCCCTTCCAGTTTCTACAATTCCGTGAAAATCAATTTGTTATTCTTTAAGTGCCACAGGACTCCTTGTTTGAGTTACTAAATGCTATATCAGTTCACATTTTGAAAATGACCCTTTTAACTGAGGCATATGAAACTTCCATTTTGTCTAAAATGCTTGTAGCTTGTAGAATCTAAACACTAGACTGTGAATTTGTCAAGTGCAGTTCTTGACAGATATATTACAGTGGCACATACAGCAAATAAATAACTGAAATAGTTTTTAAAAATTTGAAATAGCTGGCAGAGTTAATGATGTTCATAGCAGGGCATTCAGGTATTCAAATGTATGATTTTTTAAAAAAAATTCTGCAATGAATGAATGTTTAGATGTAAGTGGCCAAAAATTATTTCCCCCCCGGTGAAAAATCAAATTTTTTTGTCTAATGTGCTTCTGCAACTAAAAAGTTTGAATCGTTATAAAGCTTACTTTACTCACTTAGACTGGCACTCCAGAGTTTAAATTGTGCCTCTAAAACTACCAAAGAGCCATACTGTGCAATTTGGAGACACAACCGGAAACATTTATGTGGCGGCTGAGTGGAGTCTTCTGGCCTCAAGCAGATTACGGTTCTAGGAAGAGGGAAGAGCTAAAGGTGGTGTAGGAAAACTTCATATGTCTTTACTTTTCATCTTTTAATTTTTTTGGACTGCTAACCTATTCTAGTAACTCTTTTTGTAAGTTAACACAGTGTTAACCTTGCTTGTTTCTCAGATCATTCTCTGAATTCTCAGTGTATAGTTGTTTTAAAACAAGATTTAAAACAAGTCATTTGAGTACTAATCTTGGGGAAAGAAGATTAATTATTTCCATTCTAATACATATTGTGATGGGACTAGAAGATCTGCATATAGTAATTTAATGAATACTGTATCTTGACAGTATTCGGATGTGTATTTGAAAATAAACAAGGAGTCTGGTGGCACTTTTAAAGACTTAAAGATTTATTTATCATGTGCGCTTTCGTGGGAGAAAATCCCACTTTGTCAGACACTTGAAGATGGGGATGAAAAGGGATTATTCTCCCATGAAAGCTCCTGCAATAAATACATTTGTTAGTCTTTAGAAGTGCCATCAGGCTCATTGTTTGTTTTGTTGGACTAGACTAACAAGGCTACCCCTTTAGAACTATTTGAATATGTTGGTTTAGTTTAATAGCAGGCTGTTAGGGAAACAAGCAGATAGACATATGTTCCCTGAAGCATGTGTTTTGCCTGGGTAAATATTTCAAAGGGGTTATGACACAATGGCTTAGACATTAACTGGGCAGATCTTTTTTTTTTTTTTTGGCTCCTGCTAAATTATAAAGCTTGTTTTGCCAGTTTTGGGTTCCTGTGTCTCAAAAGGATTATAAACTGCTAAAAAGATATTGTCTGGCTGGGGAGGCAGTTGTTTCTGGGAAACAGACTGACATATGTATACCCCCATTGGGGCCATGAAGAAACTAGACCTTTATAGGCTTCCAGGGGAAGATATATCTTCACAGGTGCACCTTACGTGTATAGACCTTTTAATTATTTTCAGTCTTTATTTCTGATTGTTGTTATGCGTTCCTATTGCTAAGATTTAAACACTGTTGTTTTAAGACATATTACTGTATTTATTTCTGGTCATGCTCTTCTGAAAGAAGTTGCTGTAGGTACCATACTTACAGGCCACTGGGACAAGCATGGTCAGTATGCAAGGTACTAACTATTATGTAGGATCCAGTCTAGGATTGGAAGGCTCATGGGATGCCACCCGAAGAAAAGTAAAGACCTGAGACCAACGGGTGCACTCAGAGGCCAGAGGAGAAGTCAGAAGTGCAGTTAGCTTAGTAATTGTCAGACACACACTTACAAAATGAAGCCTGTGGGACTGTGGTCTCTTGGGTGCCAGGCACTATAGAAATAATGGAGCTTGGGTAAGGATGGCTATTCGGTTTGTGGAGTTACAAGCATTGCTGATTATATGTGAGGAACTTATAGTCTCCTTGAATCAAGCTGTTGCTCTACAGGCTTGGTAGAAGACATAAGGGGTCTGTACTGATTAGCCTGGAGTTTAGGAAGTCTTGCAGAACTGTTTGCCCTGTCCTCTGTAATATCACCACCTCTCTCCTTGTTTGCTGTTGATGAGCTCACTTCCTTCAGGTCATTGTGAGGTCACTTTTTCTGCCCTGTCCGCCTGCCTCAGGCCTTTGGGAGCTTATATTTGGTGGGAATGCTCTCTTACTGCACACCCTGGTGTGAACCTAGTGTGAGGTCCTCCACATCTTCCTTGAAGGTCTGTATCTCTGCCTCCCCTTCCCACTTTTCTCCGGGAGCTAGATCAGAGGCACAAGGTTGCAGTTGCACCTCAACTTACCATTACTGGAATTGTCTCCTCACTGCCGCACTCCTCCATTACTGCATAGCTAAGGCTTCATCAGTAGCAGAGCTTGGGTTGAAGGCTGAGTTGAGAGGAGCTTGGACTGAAGGTGGAACTGCGCTGGCGGCATAGCAGGAATGAGGGTAGGGAGAGCTCCGCTAGGGGCAGAGCAGGATTGGGGGCTGAAGGAAACTGAGGGTTGGAGCTAGTCTGGGAGCAAAGTGGGGCTTGAAGCATCATGCTTTGTCACTGTCCTCCATGGGGGCTGGCCTTCAGGATGCGCAACCACAGTTTGGGGACATCACTCCATACATTGACAATGTGCACAGCCCAACCCCTGAACCCTTCGAAAGTCTCTCTGGGGTGTCACACTCCCATGCCCCAGGACACTTATGGTATTCACACATTCACTACTTCCAAAGAAACAGTGCACCCCAGTTACACCTCAGATTGCTGCCCTGCGTAACACACTGCCCTCTAGATGAGTTTATGGTGAAATCAATTATAGTAGAACCCTGTTTATTCGACCCTCTGTTAGCTGGCTCTCTCCATTAAGTGAGCAACCCGGACTCCAGGGTCAGAAGTGGGCAGTCTCTCCTGACTGCTAGCTGGCTCTGCAGCATCGTACTTTCTTGTTTGCTGGATTATCTGGATTTTTGAAGATTTGAGTGACCCCAGTCCCAGGTAGAGTGGATAAATGAGGTTCTGCAGTATACATTCATTTGGAAAGATATAGTGGGTCAAGTAGAAGTAGTGGAGACAAATAGTTACCTATAAAATAAAACCATAACAAACATTCTTCTTCGAGCGTTGCTCGGATACATTCAGTATCAGGTGTCCATGCCACAGCGCATGATTGTCTGGAAATTTCTTTAGCCTTAGCCTGTCAGGACAGGGCTGGTGGGCAGTGCCCCCTGGCCACCCTATGGCTGTATATATGGCCGTAGACCTGCCCCTCCACAGTTTTCTCTTTTCCGCCCTCAGCAACGGTTACGGAACAGCCTGTTTCTTGCTTTTGCCAGACTTGTCTGTCCGCTCTCTTTTATGGGCGTTTTCACTGGAAGATGTGTTTGCGGACACCGCCAGCGCTCCTACTGAGTCTTTCCAAAAGAAACCTGAACCTGAGGGACAGCTCCCACGGGAGGTATCTTAAAGTCCTGGGTGAGCTTCACCGGGTGGATTATGCTCCATTTGCAGATCTTTAAAATGAAGGACTCAGGAAGATAGGGAGTGAAGATTGCATAATATTGCCCAAGAATGGGCCCTGCAGCCAATGCCGGGTATGTCTGTCACACCTAAGGATTCGCTGGCACCAGAGCCCTCTTGGCACCGCTTTCAGGCCATCAATAAAAGCCACGATTGGCTTCTAACTTGGCGCCGTGTGCTCAGTTGGCATTAGCGCCCTCTTGTTGCTGCTCTCCGGCTATGAATAAAAGATGCAATCGGCCTCTGATGCAGCACTGCATGCTGGATGGGCACTGCTCTCTGGCTACGAGTAAAAGCTGTGTTTGGCCTCTAACTTGGTACTGCATGCCTGGGTGGCACTGGAGCCTTCTCAGCGCTGCTCTCCGGCTATGAATGAAAGCCACGATCAGCCTCTAACTTGGCACTGCGTGCTGGATTGGCACCAGAGCCCTCTTGGCGCCACTCTCCATCTGTGAATAAATGGCTGTGATAGGCATTTGGCTTGGCACCATCTTGGTGCTGTGTGACCTTATCCCTGATACCTCGCCTCCAAAGTAAAGGGCTGGAGCATCTGAGCACCATGTGTTGGTGGCAGCACCTCAGGCCAGTTGGCACGAAGGCCCTCTTGGTGCTGCTCCCCAGCCGAGCACAGGTAAGTGTGCTTGGTATCAACTTTGGCACTGAACTGCTGGTGCCCCTTAGGCTTTCCCCTCTGGGGGCTGAGGGCCAGAGCCTATCATGGTGACGTCCGCACTGGAGGACTTTAAGGCGGTGGAGGCTCTTTGGCACCTGAAGTCGCCGCCAGGCCATCGACCCAAATGGTGAGTCTGCCTTCCTTTCACTTCACCCAGCACTGGGGGGAGCTGCTCACTTCTTGGCCCTGCGTCACTGCAGAACTGAGGGCTCCAACCCCTGCGGTGCCGACACCTGGCCATGGTACCGCAGGAAGGTCCAAGAGGGTATGCCTTGGGCCTGGCCTCCTACTGAAGTGTTCCGTGCACCGGCTTCTTTTCGGACCCACACTCAAAGCTGGTTACCTCCCACTGAGGCCTTGGGAGGGGAGTTCCAACTCAGTACCACAGCCCTGGGAGAGAGCACTCTGGTACCAGGGTTGTCCCTTCCCCAGCTAGAGTCATGAGCCCAGGCCCAGGGAAGACCCTACCACACTTCAGCCCCCCCTTCAGCAGGTCACTGCCTACCTGGGGGTCAGGGTCACACCCCTCGAGGGGAACGAAGACCCCTTATTCGACCTGGAGTTTGCATCTTCTCTAGTTGCCATTATGATCCCTCTGCATGCTCGTGTCCTTGTCATCACTGGGACACACTGGCCTGACCTGTCCTGGTTTACTTGGAGGATTAGGATGCTTTCGTCAAGGAAGGCGCCTTGGCCTCACATGAAGCCCTTACAGTGGTGTGGGATGCCTTGGATGCTGCCAGCTGCGGAGTTGCTACAGCTGTCGTTATACACCAAGTGGCCTCTTCCAGGACTTAGAGCAGTTCACATTAGACCTTCCCTTTTGAGGGACAGTCTTTCTGTGCCCCGGCCACTGACTCCCTGATCTGTGGCAACTGTGACCCTAGGTCAGCCGTCAGAGCCCTGGGTATGCTTGTTTCCCAGGTGCTTCAACGTTCTCCCAGCCCACTGTGACCCCACGAATGCTTGGGGTGAGGGTGTTCATGGTAGGCTACCCTTTAGGGGCCCTTGGATTGCTGGTTGATGGTCCCCTTTCTCTCATTGAAGGTGATCAACTCCAATATGGTTGCCTCTTCCTCCATCAAACTTACCCTTGAACATCAGGCGCTACCCTAAATCGCTTATGTTAAATACCCCTTTGCAATCAGCCTTGCCTCTTCCTCCTGTCTGATAACGATGCGTCTCCCTCTTCCCTTACCGCACCCTTTGGGTCAAATAAGGGCCTGGCAACCAGAGAACTCTCCTCACATGCACTCGGTTCTAGCTGCATGTGCCTTTGGAGCCTTGGTGGAAATCCAGGGGTTATAGAGGTATGAGAAGAGGACACATGATGCCCCCCCCCCCAACACAACACTTGCTCTGCGGCCCTTAGCCAGGGCTACAGCCCTCTGGGACACGTAGGGGAGATTACCCACTCCCCATTCTTTTACCCAGAGGCCCCTCCTTCCCCCCCCACCTTATCCAACCCTTCTCCAGTCGAACACACTGGGACGGGTATGCTTCTGCTTTGTTTGCCGCGAGAGTATTTCTTATTTGTGTTGGCCTGCAACAGATCTTGGGGGAAATTACTGTGGGATGGTGTACCCCACCTCCTAGGTGGTAGGTAAGAGGGTGAGCTCATATCCTCTTGTTCTCTACCTTTTCCCTCCTCACCTTCCCAGGCGGTCCCCTTTTTATTCTCAGGGCCATGGTCTTCAGACTTGTATTAGGCCTGTCGCTTGAGGCATCCTTGAGCTCCACTGTAGGGGTTTTGCCTCTTCAGCTCCCACCCCTCCTCCACAAGGACATTCACCACATCTCATTGGTCCGTCTGCCCATGGGCAAACCTCATGTTTAGCCCTCTACTGGAACCCTCTTCTGCTCTGGTGCCACCCTCTAACCAGGCAAGGGATGCATTCCATTGAAAACTCCAGACAGCCATCTAGGAGCTGCCTTGACCTTTCTATGGCATCCCCCTTCTCCCTAGAATCGCTACAAGGGGAGATAGTAGGGGATAGAACTCTTAACCCCCATTGGTATTCATGCACCTGAGTGAGCCTGCTTGAGGACATGTTGTCCTTAGCTCACAGTTAGTTCCCTTGCAGCACTCTGGCTCCCAAGGGAATTTGCAAAACCCTTAGCAGGCTGGAAAGCCTGATGCCTTATGGATAATGCTTTCATAATGTCCCCTCATGCCCCGTGTTCCTTAGAGGACACAGTATCTTCCCCTTGGTTTTCCCTAACTAGGGGTTGCCTTATGCCCTCCTCCCCTCTCGCCGGGGTCTCTCTCTTCCCTTCTTCCATCTGGGACCTGCCCGAGCCTTACCTCTTCTAATAAGTGTGGAGGTGCACCAATAACACCCCTCCACTTTCGGAGTAGGCATTTATAGACCACATCCGCCTTGCATCTTGGCTAAGTCGTCATCTTCTCTCCTCATCAGGAGCTGTGCAAGATCCCTCGTAGTTGCCCCGTTGCAGCCGGGACCCAGCACCTACTCCCACCACTAGAGATGAGTCAGCCAGCCATGATATGAAGGTTGATGGCCTTTCCATAGAAGTGAGAGTGAGAATATCAGGTGAGAGGAGAAGTGAGAATATCATCCGAGCCATGTGTCCCCCCTAATACTGATTCTAGAGCTTGGGGGGGACCTGACCCATCTATAGAGATGGTCAGATACCCCTTTCCTCTATTCTGCACACCTCTCCCTTTGCGAGCCCGTGTATTGGGAGAGTAGAGTACAGGGGCAAGGGAGAGAAATGAGCACCTAGCCTTGAGGTTGCGTAAGCCCCTCCCAGAACCCCATGGTGGCTTCTCACCGTCCCTGTCTCGGGGACGACCTAACATGGGAATTCAATCACCTTTCCTCCAGTTTCTCTGTTTTCACTTCCCGGTCATTTAACCTTCATGACCTCTGCCGTTTGGCTTCTCTCCTGCTGCTAGGATGGGTGTACATAAGGGTCCCCCTTTTTCCTACTATAACCTGTGGAAGGGTCACCTCTAGAGAAGGGCCCTCTGGGGATTCCCACTTCTTTCCTTGCAATGACCTCCTTGATGGAGTGTCTCTGACACTTTGGGCCCTAGAAATGGGCCTGCCCAGTGTCTAGGCCTTATTCCAGGGCCCTCCCTCCTGGCCCTCCATTCCCATGCATCAATGGATGGAGGGGTGGGGGTCCCCAGCTACTCCTTCTTAGTTATTTTTCTTCCTATGTTATCTTTCATATGGAGGTGAGATGCCTTAGTTTAGGGTGCCCCTTATCAATCCTGCCCTTGGCATCTCCTGCTACTATGTCAATGAGGAAAGGCCTTTTACCTATCCCTCATTTGGTCAAGGGGCGATGTGTTCCCTGCCCTAGTCTTGGTTAGTAACTTAACCCAGTTTATCTCCTTATGAAGTTAGGGTGGCAAGGGCACCAGTTATCCCACCTTTGCTCATCGCCTGTGGCTGTAGGAGCTTGTTGCTCTGGATCACGACTGCATGAGTATTTTTCACTTGCGTCAAAGGTACTAGCCTTGTTCCTAGAAGAAATGCTTTTAAAATACTTGTTATAAATAAGAATAATAAGGAATCACAGTATTCAGCTTGAATATTATTAGTAAAGTGCTTTAAAATTTACGTGGATGAAAGGAAGATGCTATATACACATAAGATGCTTGAGATTGGATATGAAGACTGTTACTGAGGTTTCTTGCTATATGTGCAGATTGCCTTTTAAAGAACCTTAAGTTTTAGAAGCTGCTTCTTTAAGATGTTAATTGTTCCCTTTCTGTTCTGGCTTTAGCCTGGATTCCCAGTGGGCACAGATCTACGGACACGAGTTCTTCAGTTTGTAGAAGACAGAATGCAAACTACTATGGTAATAAGCAACTTTCACTGATTGAGTGCAAGATAAAATGTGTTTATAAATAACCTATACCCTCCAGAGCAGTGGTTCTCAACCTTTTGCAGGTTGAGACACACTGGATGGCATATCACGACCCTAAAGGACACACCAGCCTGCCTCTCCCAGGCCAGATCCAGCCATTTGCCTGGCTCTTCGTGACACACCACTCCGTGGCGATGCAATAATGTGTCCTGACACAGTGGTTGAAAACTGCTGCTTCAGGCTATTACTGTTCGGGTACAGATGGCACTTGAGTCTGTTGTGTGATCTTGCATTACTGCGGTACATGAAGTGGAGTTGCAATTTCTGGGTTCCACCCAAAGGGCTACCTACTGATTCAATCCATAGGTCCATCAAACAGAAGCAGAGGATCTTGGTGTGTGTGTGGGGGGGGAGAAGGGGGTCACTCCCCCCCCAAAAAGTATGATTTCTGAACATGTGCTTAATTTCTGCTCTCACACATTCCTAATTGTTTGCTGTAGGGCTGAACAAACTTTAAAATATTGCTTAAACAATTCACTCTTTTATAAATCTTTTCTCACAGCTAACTGGAATAATGATTGGAGCTGCAGTGGCCTTGTCCCTTATAGGAATTGTTGTGTTTGTCATTTACAGAAAGGTGAAGCAATCCAGTGAGTATTCCACTTCTACATATGCTGTAAAACACAACCTTCTCAGTGGTTTCCTTTGCTTTGTTATTTCCTTAATGTAATGTAATATGACAGCCAGTGCTTGTATGGGAGGCTTGTTCTGGAGGTAAGGTCAGACAGCCTTAAGAAGACACAAAAGTTCTGTTGCATTGCTGATTTGTGTTAACAACTGAAGACGAGGTGTGCGGTGTGTGCCTGCAGTGTTTTAGGTGGGTTTAGTTCCTTTAGCATACAAGAGACAACTGACAGATCTGGTGCACAGCTATAAAGGCAGCCCTAATCACTGGGGGAGAGCTTTTAAAAATTAAATATTTAAATTATAACAACTATCCTTTGTGCTCTGGTATTGGAGATGTGTTAAGTTCCTTGTATCTACAGTGATGCTTTATCGATTGAAGTTGTATGAAGAAAGTTCTACTCCAGAGATGTCCAACCAATGTTCTCTCTACTTTTTCATAGGCTGTGTGTGCAAAAAATGTCTTTTGTGCAAATTTTTAGAGCCAGTGTCCAAATTTGTGCACACTTCAATGAGTGTGGTCAAACTTGTGAGTGCAATGAAGTAAGTGTGTAGGATTCAAATATCTAAATTTTATTTTGATCTGGTGATGGAAATGACTTTATTAATTACAAAACCTTATTTGAAACGTGTTACTTGAAATTGCCTTCTTAAAAGTAGCATAAAAATATTAGCACTTTTGAATTTTTTTGTGCCCACTTTATTTTGTTGTGTGTGTGGATTTCACAACCTGTGTGCGTGCGCACACACGCACAGAGTAGAGGGAATATAGTGTCCAACCTTTTTGGGTGAGGGGCCACATTGCAAATCCTTTCTCACTTGGATTGCTGGTGAGCAAATTTTGGATAGATAAGGATAGTAGAAATTGATCTTATTATTAATCAAATTTAAATAGTCAAAAAATAAGCACCGGTTTATAAACTCAATTTGGTTCTGTAAAAGCAGAAACTCGCAATTCATACCTAAACACAATTCTTAAATATCTATCCTTCCTACAGCAGCATTTATATACATGGCACTTTCACAACTATATAGACCTATTTTTCTCTTGTTAATTAAACCACATGTTGTAAAAACTTTAAAAAGGCTCACCTTTATTAATTTTTTTTTTTTAAAGGATGTGTCAGTTTGTAGAGGTGGCGGGAGAGCATAGCAGGGCAAGGGAAGGTGGGAGGATGTTGGCATGGCAGAGGAAAGTGCTAGGAGCAGGGGCAGGGACAAGGCTGGCAAGGGACAATAGGGTGGGGTGGCAAGGGGGAGCAGGGCAGAGCAGGAGAAGGGAGGGTTGGTAGAGGGAAGTGGGGTGGCAAGGGAGCGTTGAAGGGTGGCTGTGTTGGGTGGCAGGGGAGATTGTGAGGAGAATGGGAACAGGGCAGGTGTGACAAGGAGGGTGGGAAGTAGCAGGGTAAGGGAGGGGTAGACAGGGTGGCAAGGGAGCTCGGCAGGGGTAGGGGAAGAGAAGAGTAGGATGGGGTGGGAAGAAAGCTGTGTGGTCAGGTGGTGGGCCCCTTATCACTTCCCTTCCCCCTCAGACCCATTGTTGGGTCGCTGACCCCTTCCTACTGCTCTACACCACTCGGGCTCCACAGCCTCTTTCCCGACTGATGCAGTATGGGTTCCCCTACCCTTCAGGTTCTCCTTCTCCACCCCATCAACTCCCCGGTCTCTTCCCTGGTCTCTGCTATGCCAAGCTGCTGTGTGGACTTGCTGACCCCTTTCCCCATGGACTCTGTTCCCCTTCCCTTCCCTTCCCACTGGCTCTGCTCTGATCCTTCCCTTGTCTTTCTCTTCTCAGCATGGGCTTCTCTCTCTCCCCCTCCCCTCCCTGTCTTTCTCCACACTACGGCTCTTTTTCCTTCATACTTTCAATCTTTCCCTGCTCAAGGGCTCCTCTCTCTCCCCTCTCCCTTCCCTGTCTTTCCCTGTGTGATGGGTCCTCTCCATTAAACTGCATGGGTCCTCTTTTATCCCCTGTAGCTGCAGGGGCACTTCAGTCCCTTCCCTGGTCCCCATCTTACCTGAAATGGACTGAATCCATTCCCTGAATGTAGCTCTCTGGACAGGCTACTCCCTCCTGCAGCTGTGCACAGGGCAGGAGATTTAAAAGGGCTTTGATGGGCTCTAGCTCCCAGGGTCCTGTGGCAGTGCTCTGTGGGCCAGATGAAAGCCCTTGCCGGGCTGAAGTTTGGCCTGCAGGCTGGACAAGTCCGGTCTAGGGAGTGTAAGAATGACATTTGGGAGGGGAGGGGTGTAGATGATGTGCTTCAGGAAGGTTGGGTGAACCCAATAATTAGCTAAAAACCTTATTAAACAGAATGTATGTTCTGGCTCTTGTTACTTTATCCTGTTGTCTGTGTTTTCATGTCAATCTTGTATGCATCATTTTGTGGTTAAGCTAGCTGGTGACATTTCTACATTATCACGTCAGAAGCATCCATCTAACCATGTACCATTCCTTTCTAGGAAAAGAGGCTCATAGGCATTAGAGATGGTCAAGCCCACCATTTTATGGAGCATAGGGCCATCAGTGGTTATTAGCCAAGGTGGTCAGGGACACAGCCCCCTATTCTGGGTGTCCCTAAACCGCTGACTGCCAAAAGCTGGGGCTGGATGACTGGAGAGGAATCACTTGATAATTGCCCTGCTCTGTTCATTCAGTTTGAAGTAGCTGGCACTGTCCATTGTCGGAGGACAGGATGCTGGATTACCAAGTATGGCTGTGTTCTTGTGCCACACAGCATAGAAGGAATGGTAGCATTTAAAATTAGACTGAGCAAAGTAGTAGGAAGGATGCTGTAGTTAATATTCCTTCATTGGCCCCAGAGGGGGGTAGCTGACCTAATATTCTATCCCCTGTTGGCAGTATGTGAACTTAAGTTAGTCATGTCTTCATGGTATTGAAGAGCGCAAAGTGTAGTTGTTAAAATGTATAGATTTAATTTTTTTAAAGCTCTCCCTCAGTGATTAGGGCTGCCTTTATAGCTGTGCACTGGATCTGTCAGTTTTCTCTTATGGAGGTGCCTGTAATTTTCACCTCAGTCCCACTCAAACTCAGTGATATTTCCTCATTATGCAAAGGTATTTACATATTGATTGTGATGTCACAAAGTTTATTGTATGTTAAAGGAACTAAATTCACCTAAAAAGATGCAGGGACACATCACACACTTGGTCTTCAGCAGGTAACACAATCAGTGATCAGCACAGCTTGTGTGTCTTCTTGCGGCTGTTTTCTTCTTAAAGTTGTAGGTGGGAATGGCTTCCTGCTTTAAAAATCACCTGTGGGAAGGGGATGGAGGGAAGAGACTTCCGGGACTGTCCTTTATTTCTCTTCCTCTCCTCATTAAGTATTATGATGACAATTTCCTATGGGAGATAAGTAATAAACTTGGCTCCCATTGGCCAGTGCTGCTTCCAGGATTGAGGAAATCTGATTTCTCCACTGCCTGTTTTTTGTTTCTACAGCAGTGTTTGATCCCATAATATCTATCGCCATTATTTTTTGGAATACATCACATAACCAACTAGACAGTGAGGCACAAGTCCACTGGCAGCTTCTACACAGCTAGTTCATTATCCCCAAAGTATTTAGACAGAACAGCATTCTTTCCTATCAGTCATTCAAAATTGTACTGAAAAAAAGGAGCAGGGTTTTGATCTAGTCTCCAGCAGGGGCAGTTGTGTTTCACACATGAATTTCTATTAGTAATATAAACTCGATTCCAGCTAGTGAACAAGGTCAATGGATCTGCATTCTCCTCTTTCCCAGTATTACAAGCTATCTGCAGAGTTATTTGGTGATCCTTTTGTGTTTCAGGACAACCTCAACCACAAGTGCCTCAATACAGGTTTCGCAAGAGAGACAAAGTCATGTTCTATGGGCGGAAGATCATGAGAAAGGTAAGAACATTTAATGGAAGGGGGAACAGAGGAGGAAGGGAGAAGGGGGAAGGGAGGAAAGAAAAAGAAGGAAGGGGGAAGGGAGGACAGAAAATAAAGATTAAAATCCAGGAAGAAAAATGTGAACTCCCCGATTCAAGATCTGCGCTGTAGGGTCACAGGATGCACATCTGTGCACGCTGGGTTATGATGTATACAATTTTGCTGTTCACCTATGTACTGTGATTGTACATTTTTGTCAGTTATGCCATGCAAGGTTTCTTTATGAATGCTCATAACATATTCTACATGATTACTGTGATGATATGTTTCCTGCAGCCTCATGCAGGTGTACAGACGTGTAGCATGGCTCAGGGGGGTGGGAGACAGACAGAACTCTCTTCCAGCAACCTGTAAACAACCAAAGCTGTGACTGAGCAAGTACCTGGAGGAAGTGGTAAAGATATGCCAATTAGGGTCTCTGGTTCAGACCAGACAAAGAGATCACCTTGGCCCAGAAAGGGAGGAGTTGAGGGTTTTTGAAACCGAGAAAGACATTTGGAGGGTGTTGGGGCTTTTTGCCTGGTAATCTCCATCTTGAAGTAACTCCAAGCAAGATCTCGGCACTGCCTGGCCTCAGGCAGAGACTGGCTGTACGAACATCTGTCAGCCATGCGCCTTGAGCGTAAAGTTGAATTATGAGGTCAGTTTGGGTAGGGATAGTAGGTTACTATGCATATTTTACCTTTTATTTACTTGTGGTCACTCCTGACTCATTTATATTGTGATTCTGCCTCGATTTGCCATATTCTCACTTAGAATTATAATCTGATCAATAAAATCATAGTAGTTTTTTCTAAAGCTGTGTGGTCTTAGAGAGTGTGAGTGAAGAAGGCTGGGCACAATTCATTTCCTTGTTAAGTGGATGGACTTGAGTGTATGGTGATTGAGAGTGCGTCGCAATCCCTGTAAGTCAGTGGCTCCCACGGTGGTTTCCGGGGCTGGGGGTGCTCACTTGGGGACTATCCATCGAGCAGCCAAAGGGATATATCCACTGCTTGGGACTGCACATGAGAGGCTGGAGTGTACTAACTCAGGAGTGAGTGGTTACTCGGCAAAGTGGGGTGAATCAGTGTTCAGGAATGGGAATTGGCACACTGGACTGGATTTGGGGAGCAGCCTGTCGCATATGGTTATTAGCCTCAGCTTAATAAATATCGCTGTATTTTTACATAAGAGGTGTCTTTTAGTATGTTGGGTTTGTCATCTTGGGTCAGACCATTAGTTTTTTAGTCAGTATCCTGTTACTAAGCAGTGACTAGTGCCTGGTGTGTCAGAGCAAATTCCTCTGGGTAAGAATGCATTTGTCTAGTTGTGCAGGGCAGTAGAAGGGGAAGATTCCTTTGCAACCCTTATAGTTATTAAACTGTCAAAAGTCTCCCCTTCTGACCTTGCTTTTACAATTAGTTTCAAGTGTGAGACTTGGTGACCTGAGGCCAGTCGAAAAACATAAAAAACTTCATATACAAATTAACATATCTGTTGTTAAATGCTGAAAGTAAGTGTGGTTAAAATGAACAGTTCAGCTTTGAAAATGCTCCCCATTCCCATTTCTTTCTTTTAGGTTTCTGCGGGAGAGGAGGGATATGTCTCTCTTTTTAAGCTGCTTAGATGGCATGATGATCTGTGGAACAGAAAATTGGTTATGAATTAATTTGTAACTCTGGTATGGCAAATGGGGATTACTATTTAAAATACTTTTTTTACTTAAGAAAAATAAACTTTTGTGTTACCCTTAAGAGTCAAGCTTCTTATTGGAGCTTGCTTTTTAACTTACAAGTACATTTGAAATAAGCTAATTACAATTTCTTCATCCTTCATATGAAAAGAACTGCTAAACTCTTTGTGTGATAGCTTATTCTTTCTTGATGACTGTATAATCAAGTAAACCTCACCAAGACCTAGCACAGCTCCCGGGCCTTTAAGTGCAAGTGATGGCAGAGATTCCTGCTATTTTATCCTGTCAGGGAGTGTTCTTTGTTTTCTGTTCTAATCTGAATAGCATCTCGGTAAAAATGGTAAGGTTATGGTTCCATGATTAATTTGTCTGTAGGGCTGCTTTATCGATTTTGCTCAGCTGAATAAAAAGACCCATCTGCTTCCCCAATTTACAGCTCGCTTAGGGGTCTGACATACGAGCTGATGTCTTTCCCTTTTTGAATAATTGTAAGTATTAATATTTTTCTGAGGCAAATCAGGCCCTCTGACTGTACAATTCCGTAGTTCTGCTGCTAGAAAGGCAAAACAATATCCAGATCACTAAGTCATAGATCTCTTGATCTTGCTGGCCAATAATTCAAGTCAAAGCAACTGAACCTGTGTTTACCTCTAAACTCATCAGATACAACCTGAGTGTATGCCTGGCTCCCTTGACTTAAATCAGTAGAGCCCTGCGTGGATACAAATAAGTGGATCTGTATCCGACCTGCATCCACAAGAAATGGTCTGTGGATATCTGTGTTGTATCCGCGGATGTGGATATAATGCGGATATCTGCATATTTGCAGGGCTCTAGCTCTGTGCAGATAAAAATATGTGGATCCGTATCTAATCTGCATCCGCAAGAAATGGTCCGCAGATATCCATGTTTTATCCGCGGATGTGGATATAAGGCGGATATCTGCGGATATCTGGGGATTTGCAGGGCTCTATAAATCAGTATTTAAATTGTGATGTAGAGCAGTGAGCAGGAACACTCAATTTAAATAATCCACTTAAATCTTTTGAATTTTTTCTTTTTATTTTCCTAAAAAGAGGCTGATTCTCACTAGTTGGTAACTGTTTAAACATGTTAGCAACTAATTAATGTTTTTACTTTACAACACATTTGGTGCTGTGTCTTGCTAACCAGTAGAATACACTGTATCTACACAGCTTTATTTGGAGTATTAATTTTTACATTTGGTTTTGTGTTTAGAAAATGAGGAATAATACATTTCTTATTTATTGGATGATTGATTTTTTTGTGTGTGATTTGTGTTAAGCTTAATGGGATAGAAATTCAATCTCTGATAAAAATAGAGAAAAACAACATTTTAATTTTTTAATTAAATAAATTACCTGAAAAGTGTTGGATTATGTAAACGAAAAATCTATCAAAACATATTTAGCATTTAAAACTGATTTGTTGACCAAAAGAAGGATTATGTCTAGTTAATGAATTTAACTTTTTTTGGGTCACTGTGTCCTTCATGATTTTAGAATTAGTAAATCTCATGCTCTTGGTACCTTGTTCTTGTTTGTAGGTTGGAAAAGGGAAAACAAGCTTTTCTGCTTTTTCAACTCCCAGCTTAATTTCTTAACTTTAAATGAACATTTTGCTAGTTGATTGAGCTGAAATGAAGAAAATAATCTTTGTATTGCTGAAGAAGCGTCTGCTTTTTAAACTAGTTTAGCATGTCAGCAAACTGGTCTGGTCTCAGGTACTTAGCCAGTGACTTCCACCAGTTCAATGATTGGACTTTCTGTAAAACTTGGCAGCAAGCATGTTCTATTTAGTATTATATTTTTATTTCTGTTTTGTCATTTTAAGAGATTATAGTAAGCTTAGCCCTCTACATAAATTGTCAGAATTTCAAATTTAATTAACCTATTTTATAATTTAAAAAAGTACACTTTAAATAAAAATCTGATATTTTAATTATTTTGATTGTTTCTGCTGAGGTACACAGGAAGTCAGTTTGCTGAGCAAGAAAGGGGTCACTTTTGTAGTCATTTTTTAGAATCAAACAGCACTTTGGAACTATTCCATGACATAATCATCGAACATGAAAATGAAACGCCTGGTGAATTAGTGACTGCAGTTGCCTGTGTAATCAGTACATGAGGTGTAAGATAAGTCAGGAAATGGATAAATTGAAGTACTAACACAGGCTGCCTTGTAAGTGTGTGTATTCTGGTTTTCATTTAATGACATAAGGGATGCCGTATTGCTGTAGCTGTTTAAGAAGAAATAGAAGATGTGACACATAGGCATTATGGCTGAGGTTCCATTATTGTGGGAACCTTTACTCTTGCAGTTCTGACTTTTTCTTTTAACTGTGCAACACTTAAGCTGAATTAACACAGCTCGTTGTGTTTATGTCCCTGGTATTTTATTCCATAGAAAAAAACCAAATTGCACAGGTATTATACACAGCTATACGCTATGAAGTGCTCACTCCTTTAGCTTCACTATTAGTGCATTTAAGTAGCATGCTCATATGAAAATACTGAATACAGGCAGGCAGTGAGTTAGGGACCTGCTTAAACCAAGAAGGCTGCAGGGGGTTGGCTTTGAGACCCTTTTCGCAGCTGGGGAGGAGGGGAATCAGCAGACACCTGAGAAGTCAGACATGGGAGCAAAGAAACAGAAGAGGAGGTCACCCAGGCTGTCATCTATTCCAGTTATTCCATCTATTCCAGAGGTTTTAAGGATCTAGTGCCAAGTCAAAGACTGGGAGCATTGAATGGTGTTACGTAATGATCCTGTATCCAAAATGTCTGTCTATGGGGAATTTAATAAATGTCTCAGGACCTGATCAGAAGGCTAGAGGTTCCATGTTACCTTTCTGTTATCTATATTATCACAGTCCTGGGTGTCCTAGTCATATGCTAGGAACACAATGTGATAGCTCTTTTACAAACCCCAAACAAAAAGCCAGTTAACAATAAGCAGAAAAGTTTGTGTGTCTGGGCAAACAACATGACATCTCTAGACAGGGTTGGTTGCGATTTCTACTATTCTGCCCTCTAGGCAGTTTTCAAAAGTTCCACAGTCTTAAAATTCCAGCTGGACCTTGTTTAACCTTACTGAAATATGGACGGCATCTTTGGTCACTCCGAGTCTGTATACTGTGTTTCAAGTTTAGAAGTTCACCAGTTTCCTGGATGGGAAGAGTTATGACTGTAAGGTTTCATGCCATGAAAAGTGTGTGTGTTCAGCTATAACAAATTGAAAAATGGCTGGTAGGATTGTCCTCAAACTTTTCACACATGGATCAGGTGACTTTGGGCAGGAGCAAACATGAGCATTTCAGCACTTGTTATTAAATGAATCCTTATACTGTTTTCAAAGAAATGGCCTGTTTTCATATGGAATTTTTCAGTAGCCGCAACATCTTAAATATTCCTAAGGTAGATTTTGGGGAAAATCCAGGGGAAGTGCTACACCTAAATATTGGGAGGGCCCTGGCTTCCAGGGCCTCAATCTGTTCCATTCCTCCCCCCTGGCAACCCCCCAAGCACTTCCCAACCTCCGGTCCCGCCACTGGCCCCCTGCTGCCTGGGTCTACCCCTTCCCCTGTGCCTCTTCCCTGCTGGGCCAGTGTGCCTGTCCCTGGACTACCCCCCTCCCTGCTCCCTTACCTGGCGCTGGAGGAGACCGGGGCTGTGGCAGCTCGCTGCTGGCTGTGGCCTGGGACCATTCCCTGCATGGGGGCGCGATGGGGCACCCCTGTGCAGTTGATTGGCAGGCTACTCAGGGGGCTGCCCCTGAGTTTCAGGGGGACTGAGGCCCCCCGAATCCCTCCCCCCAGCAATGCCACTGGCTAAATCCACTATGAATGAAGTTCTTGTAAAACTATAGCTAACATCTGTGTGTTTTCTGCATCAGTGCTGTTTCCATAGAGTTTGAGGTTTTGAGGCTCTATGCAAGGGGTTTGCCTTAGCTCTGCTTAGTTGCCCATCTCTGGCAGTTGTTCTACTCTTGGTGTCTGTCTGCCATGACATGCATCTCTTGATCTTTGCAGGACTGTGTTGTAAATGCCAATTCTTGCTGTATCACTATGCAGGGCTCTTCAAGAGACCAAAGTGATTTTTGCTTCATTCATGGGGAAAGTCCAGGTTTCTAAACCTCGTGTCATTCCTGAATGGGATGTCTTTAGCCAATTTGTAAAATACAGGTCTTCAGTCTTCCTAAATGCACTTTTGATCCCAATTTTGTTCTTTGGTGGCTTTTTTTGAAGTGACCATTCATTCTCCAGAATTTGTGCGTTTTTGTTTGCCTCCCCCTAGGTTGGGACTGAGGGAAAAGGAGAGAGTCCCTGCAAGAATTCCACTGAAACTTCAACAGTTTCCACCCCACCATCAACCTCAACCAGTCCACACAAGAAGTGCACTTCTTGGACACTACAGTACGTATCAGGGATGGACCCATTAACACCATGCTATGCCGAAAAGCAGCTGACCACAATACATACCTACATGCCTCCGGCTTCCACCCAGGGCACACTGCACGATCCATTGTCTACAGCCAAGCCTTAAGGTGCAACTGGATTTGCTCTGATCCCTTGGACAGAGGCAAACACCTGCAAGGTCTCTATCAGGCATTCCTAAAACTACAGTACCCACATGGGGCAGTGAAAAAACAAATTGACAGAGCCAGACAGGTACCCAGGAGCCACCTACTGCAGGACAGACCTGATGAAGAAAATGACAGAACACCACTGGTCATCACGTGCAGTCCCTAGCTAAAATGTCTCCAACACATCATCAAAGATCTACAAGCTGTCCTAGAAGATGATCCCACACTCTCTCAAGCCTTGGGAGGCAGGCCTATCCTTGCTTACAGACAGTACCCCAACCTGAAGCCCAACCAGCAACTGAACACCATACAACAAAAAAACTAATCCAGGAACCTATACTTGCAAGAAACCCGCTGCCAGCTCTGCTCGCACATCGACTCCAGTGATACTATCGCAGGCCCCAACCACATCAGCCGCATCAGGGGTTCATTCACCTGCATATCCACTAATGTGGTATATGCTGTCTTGTACTAGCAAAGCCCCTCTGCCATGTACATTGGCCAAAGCAAACTGTCCTTATGCAAAAGAACAAATGGACACAAATTGGATATCAAAAATGGCAGCATCCATAAACTAGCAGACCACTTCAATCTCCATGGACGCTCAGTAGAGGACTTGAAAGTTGCCATACTTCAACAAAGAAACTTCAAGACTTTGGCTTAAAACTGCAGAGCTGGAGCAAATTTGCAAGCTTGACACAATCATACTGGATCTGAATAGGGACTTGGAATGGTTAATACATTACAGAAAGTGATTTTTCTGTTCACACATTCTCTCCCTTTGGTCAACTGATGGCAATGGGCCCCACCTGGTCTCTGAACTGACTTTTTGTTAATACTTCCCCTCATCCATCTTGGCATGTGTATATATGCCTCTCAACTGTTGTTTCCACTTCATGCATCTGACGAAGTGGGTTGGAGCCCACAAAAGCTCATGCTCGAAGAAATCTGTTAGTCTATAAGGTGCCACAAGACTCTCATTTTTGTGAGAAGGAAGTCTTGATTTTGAAGAAGCAGCTTCCTGTGTTAGTAAAGAATGTTATTCACTTTTCCTTTTTTGTTTCACAGTTATCTTAATTGCGTGGCCTTCAGCAGGCTTAAGAAAAGTCCACACAACTCCATGCAAGAGGGCATGGGAGGCAGGAGAGAAAAAGCAGACTAAATGCACTAGGAATCATTGTTCATGTAAAAAATAAAATGTGTATTGTAGGCAGCTCTGCTAGTGCTGCCTGATTAACACTTTCCATTGCAAGACTCCAGTTTTGCAATTCTTTATAACTTTGCCATACTTGAATTGTTTGGGCTTAAATTTAGGGTTCTGGGTATTTAGCCACTTCTGGTGAAGGAGTCTGGGGGAAATGTGTTCTAAGAAAAGCAAAAGGGGTGGGGAAGGAGAATACTATTTCACTCAGATGCACTAGAACAGTGGTTTTCAAACTTCGGCCTGGGACCAAATACTGGGTTGCAGGTCCTCAGGCACTGGGTTTCGGCACCCCCTGCTGCTAGTGCCAAAAGCCTGCAATGCATTTGTCAAAGATGTAATTGTTGGGTCATGGGGCATGGATGATTTCTTTCAAGTGGATCCTGAAGAAAAAAGTTTGAAAACCAACTTGTAGTGCCTCCAAGCTTGCAGCAGGGGCTTGAAATCTGGCAGGTGGGTTATGAGTGGGGTTATAAGGTGGGTTGCCCTCATGCCAATGTTATAAGCCTCTGAAAACCATGGTTCATGGGCTCAGAAGAGGCTTACTTTGGCAGCTAGTTTCCGAAGTTTCCATCTGCTCAGAGCGTCGTCTTGCTCCCTGCTAAGGTCTGGAGATCCATTACCAGTGGACACTTTATCTTATTTGAAGCTTAGGGACAGAAATAAACCTGCCAGTTGCTGGAAATGGGAACGTCCTGTCTTCTGAAGTTACCTCTAGTTTCACCAGATTTCCCCAGTAACCTGGGATTCCCCTCTGGCATCCCAGCTGCAGAGCTTTGCTGAGGGAACTTCCAAACTCCATTTCAGGTTTTCAGACTGACTGTTTGGTTCAGTAATGTGTCTGTCTGATTCCCAGCTGTGCCCCTGGGCTGCATGGGATTTTTGGGGGAAATTGTCTTCCCACCTTTACTCCCCTCCCGAGCTCTGCTTCCCTGCTAAAGTATTTGTGATGGCTGATACCCATGGCTGCCTAGATTCCTCTTCCACTTGATAGGAGAGGAGCCTGGCAGGATTAGAAAAGAGCTGGTTCCCAGGCAAGCAGCCTCCCTTACTCCCCGAAACCTTAGTGAAAGGAGTGTAGTCAGTAGGGCAGCATGTCCACCGACTGGAGTGCAGGTGCCACTTCCTGCTCTGCTTCCTGGTGGGTTACAGATGGAAGGCCCTGGGTACTCTTTGGGTGCTGCCAGTACCAGAGAGTGTGGTAAGGTCTGGTCACAGACAACTTTAACTTTAGCTTTTCTTCTGAGTGCTTGATCTTGCAACCCTGATGTTCTTTTCCCACAGTTGTTTGTCTGTATGCAACATACGTATTGAAAGGCACATTGTATTGTGGTAAATTACTTTTTTGTCTTCTGGGAATTTAGATCTTCATGTATTTTTATTATTTGCCTGAAGGTACAAAGCAGGTAAAAGATGCTAGTTTCTATACTTTATCACTATACTTCTGGTAAAGTTAAATTGCAGAGTTTTGACTTTATGATGCTTGGAGAAATAGATGGTTCAGAGGTGCTCTTGTTTTTCTGTGCAAGAGAAGAAACAGAAAATTCTTAATAGAGAAGCATACCATGAAATTGAACTTCTGGGGGGATAAATGGGGAATTTAAAAAATAAAAGCTGAGCTTTCTTTGTCTTGCAGTGTTTACATTCTTCCACTAAGTGGCACTTCCATTACTGTGTTCATATTTCTGTTTAAGTGTTTGGATAGGTGTCCTCACTTAAATGTTTCATAAACATTTAGAAGTCTTTTGTTGGCATTGACTAAGTATGTCACATCTCAGTATGTCAGCATCAGTGCTTGCGAGACTGATATTTACACTTTGAAGATTACTTCTATATTTCTGGGCCTTGCAGTTCTTGATCAGAAATATTCTGTCCAAGGTTTTTGTGTCACCCTTCAGTATCACCATTATATGAATTGCTCACTAAAACAGTTAAAAGTATAATGAAAACTTCTCTCGAAAAAGAAAACCTCATTATGTAGCACACTACCTTAGTGCTCACATGGGTCTTGAGTCTATAGAGCAGGAGTGGCCAAACTGTGGCTCAGGAACCACTTGAGGCTTTTGAATGAAAAAGTGTGGCTCCTGGAAGAACATCAGCAAATCAATTTAGGAAAGCAGCCCCAACCTAGGAGTTCAGGAGGGGGTTGGGATGGCGGCGAGAAGCGCAGCATGACTGGGGATGGTGAGGAGAAGCGCGGCATGGTCAGGAATTTAAAAAACTTGCCACTAGCCTGCAGTCTTCTACATCGAGCAGCAGCTAAGTTTTTACTGTATAGGCCTAATTTTCATGGTAACCTTAAGTAATTATTAGAATCTGACATTAGTAGAATCAATATTTGCCCCCTTTTTATGATAAAATTAAAGTGTGCAATGAATTTTAAACTTAACAATTTTGGAGTAGGTAAAAGTATATGGCTATATGCCTCAGTGCGGCTCTTGACGGTTTAATAGTCTACTTATGCGGCTCTTGAGTTCCACAAGTTTGGCCACCACTGCTATAGAGCCTTCCACATGTGCCCAGCTTTACACAGGTTCCTGTGGTGCCACGCACATGAAACTTTGCAAGATCAGAACTTTTAGAGGCTGTCAGAATTCTCTTCAAACATATATTTTATTTTATTTTATTATTCCTGTAGGTGACAACTCTGCCAAACTCTCTGGTTGGGAACATGGCGCCTCGTCAAAGAATGCGGAAAAGAGCAAAGGTTTTGTCTTTGGCTAAAAGGTACTGTTACATGGTGGTGGAAATGGTGTGAATTGCTGTGGCCAGGTGCAGATGAAATTAACTCTGCTACAATTGTAGGCATTATGGTGTCACTGTTCATTTTGAATACTTGGATTTCCAAGAAGCTCGGTCAGTCTCTATAGATTAAAATGGAAAAAATGTTGTTTTCCCCAGTAACGAAACATGTCCTGGGAGTGGAAAGTGGAGAGGTTTGCAGTACTTCTTAGTTGCTGTGCACATTTCTTCCAAAGCCTCTAGAATGCTAGGAGTGCAGGGACAGACCTGGTGATGAGCTATGAGGGATCAATTCTACTCAAAATTATTGTCATACTCTGGTGTCAGGCTAGTGTCTGTCTCATTCTGACTTGGCCCCCTAGTGAACTGAAGCTGGGTTGTGTCTAAGCCTTGGATTCAGACATGTCCCGGGAAGTGTTCGCTTTGAGTCTGGGGAGGGAAAGGATGATACGTTAGAGCTTCATTCATTCATTCAAATCCACTATTTGCCAGAAGGGAGGAATGGCATTGGAAATGAGGGCTTTAATGCCTTTTTCCCCCTTTTAAAGCTTGGAATTCAAAAGCCTGGCATGAATGAAGCCCCTGAATATTGTTCATTTTGCTCTCTTCTCTGGTAGGATATTGCGTTTTAAGAAGGAGTCTCCAACTCTGCAGCCAAAGGAACCACCTCCCTCCTTGCTGGAAGCAGATTTAACTGAATTTGATGTGAAAAATTCCCATTTGCCGTCAGAAGTGCTGTACATGCTGAAAAACGTGAGGTACAGTTGAAGTGCAAGATTGAGGCCTCATTTCGAGCTGTGCCAAGCTGATGTAAATCAGCAGCATCTCCAGTGAAGTCCCAAAGTTTTACCATGCAAGATCAGAATCAGGCCCTTTACCTTGCTCTCTGAATTTGAGCAGGTGCTTAGGATTTTTCAGGTGGGGGAAAAATAATACTGATTTGTAGTTGCAAACTTTAAGAAAGAAACGTTAGATTAAGGAAGAGTGTGGTTAAAAGGACTAGGTTTGGGAGTAAATATGCTGAGCTTTGCAAGAGTAAAAGATTTCTATTCATGCTCTTTTTGTGCCCTTTGAAACTCTTTGGACATTTTTGTACATAGCTTTGGAAATGTGGAACGAATGCCAATTGGTTGATTTTTGTATGCTCAGTTTCTGACAGCTCTGCAGCCTTGCAAGTCTCTCTTTAGCCACAAGCAGCAGCAACACTCTGCTTCTAGAGGGATCTTCATGGTCATTTGGTTTGGCATCGCAGCTCTTTGCTGAGACAGACTAAGGAGCTACGCAACTATTTTGCTTGTTATATTTTTTTGAGAGGTGATGAGGACTTCTGTTCATTAAGAACTAACCTGAGCTAATCCTTTATCTTTATGCAGATTACAGAGCAGCCTCTGTATCTTTCCTCTCTTCTCTGTAGATTTGTGGATATTTTCACAGTTTTAAAAACTTTTCCATTGCAGCCTTGAAGACTAAATTACAGCATAGCCTCTGCCTTCTTGGCCATCTAGTAGAGTTCCTGTTAGTCATCTAGACCTTTATCTATGGGCTGACAACACAATTAACGTGTTATTCTTCTACACACATTTTATGTGCTCAGTTAAATTTCACTGCAACATCGATTTGTCACAGGGGATTTTTTTTTAAATGTAAAAGTAAGGCACTGCTTAGTAAGCCATTTCCACTGCTGTGTACTGACAGGAAATGAAGGTTGAGGCTGGTCTTTCTGCCTTTGTCTGTGTTGAGTGCATGTGAGGTGAGTGGCTGGGATGAGAACCTGCTTGAGTGTTCCCAGTAGTGTTTATTCCAAACTCATAAATACTCCTGTGAAGCTAGTATATCCTTCCTTCCCCAAACCCCTGTTCTGACATTTTTCCGAGGAGTTTGCTGTTATTGAATGGAGACATTCTCAGGGTGGCTCTTCATCACATGGGAGGGATTTTTTCTAGGCTTCTCCACATTCCTACTTTCAAAGGCTGTGCGTCAATTTCTGGCTGAGGAGGGCAGGTTGTGGACGCCTTTGGACCCCTCAGCGTCTCTGATGGTGCTAATCACTGAGCCTTGCTTAAAAGCAACCCCAAACCTTTCCATCCCTGCAAGAATTGCGCAGTTCTCCTGCCCTTCTGGCTCAGAGCTTCGTTCCTCAGGTGGTTCTACATTGCATGTGGCTACTGGCTCACCTCAGGGATTCCCACAGCACAGGTACCATGAGGCTTCGCTAGTTCAGGGAGGACTGTCAAGTACCACAGCATGTTCAGGTTTCCATTTGCACTGGGGAAGGTGTCACTGATCCTTTTGCTTTCCTGCAGGGTTCTTGGCCACTTTGAGAAGCCTCTCTTTCTGGAGCTGTGCAAGCACATGGTTTTTGTGCAACTTCATGAAGGCGAATACATCTTCCGTCCTGGGGAGCTGGATAACAGCATCTATGTTGTCCAGGATGGCAAGCTAGAAGTCTGCATTCAAGAAACAGTAAGGATAAACACAGCCACTGTCTGTCTTTTGATAAACCTCTTATTAGGGTAACAGATTGCTGGAAATAAACATCTCAATCATATAATGACTTGGAACAGGCTGTGTTAGACCCTTTTAAGGCCAAAATATTCTCTGAGTTTTAATGTTCATTAAACAGGTTAATATTCATTCAGCAACATTGTCATCAACAGTACTTTCTTTTTCAATTTATAAAATGCACCTGTTGGCAAACTATATGCACAAAAAATAAAATCCTGTGCGTTATAGCCTAATGTGACACATCATCTCCATCTCCAGTCTAAAAAACATTGATTAGCTGATATACTTTGTGTAGTCTGCCAGCTTTGTGGCTTCCAGTGCCAGCACTTCCACTAAGATAAGGAGTTCTGTGGCACTTTAAAGACTAACAAATTTATTTATCACATGAGGTTTTGTGGGAGAGAATCCTACTTTCTCCCACAAAAGCTCGTGTGATAAATAAGTTTGTTAGTCTTTAAAGTGCCACAGAACTCCTTGTTTGTTTTGCTGAACTAGGCTAACACAGCTGCCCCTCTGGAATTTGGCATAAGATAGGTAGTGTTAATGCTGATCTCTTTTCCTTCATCTGTTAAAGGGTATTAGACCTGTGGAGTAACAGCAATGAATCTAGAACAGTTAACCTTTACTGGTTAGTTGTTCTCTGCATTGCTATAGTTAGCAACATCCACAACCTTCTGAAGAGGACAGTAAATTGTCTGCAAAGGGTAGGGAAGAGGAGATGATGAGGTGAAGGGAAAACAAGACTGTCACTTGCACTCTGCCACATGTGCATCTGAAATAAAGCAAAGGAAAATTTTTTTTTTTTTTTTTTTTTTTCCTGAGGGTGGGGTTGTGTTGTGTGTGGTTTTTGTTTTGGTTTGTTTATGGCTCAGGTAAGTGCTTCTGTCACTCATAGTAAAAGTGGAGTTCAAAGTCTTCTCTGACTGGATTTCAGGGGACACTGGGCAAATAACTTTTGG
Source organism: Podocnemis expansa (assembly GCA_007922195.1). Taxonomy (NCBI): domain Eukaryota; kingdom Metazoa; phylum Chordata; order Testudines; family Podocnemididae; genus Podocnemis; species Podocnemis expansa. The sequence continues at coordinate 2,031,906 of ML682098.1, forward strand.
TCTAGTTCTGCTTTATGAAATCCACTGTTAGATGTTACTTTGGTTATCTTGCAAAATTCAGATGTGCGAGTCGAACAGCCATATTTTGGAAGCATGGGCCTGCCTGTACTGATGCATTTGAGCATGGTGGTGGAATGTAAACCCTTAATTTTCTTCTTCTGTGTATTTGTAGGATGGCACAGAGGTGGTTGTTAAAGAAGTGCTGGCAGGAGACAGTGTCCACAGCCTCCTGAGCATTCTTGATGTAATCACAGTAAGTTCCCATGCCCAGATGGTTTTCTGAGAACTTGCTATGTATCAGTGCACCCATCAGATTGAAGCAGCCTTGGCACATGAGCGTTACATTTGCAAGCTTGTTTCTTTCTTGGTGTCTCACTCATCAGCTGACAAACCTCAGGTCAGGATTGAAAAGCTCTCTTGGGTGTACATTTGAGTTGACTGTTAACCTGTAAATTTTTTCCCCTCACATTTTAGTTGGCTGGTCTTTGAACCCCTTCCTTGGTTTCTTTTGTTAGTCTCTTTTTGCTTTAAGCATACTAGGTTTTGATTTACTATAAATGTTTGGTTATGTTTCCAGCACTAACTCTGGGAGGAGGTAGCTATGGGATAGCCCCTGACACCAGGAAAATCCTGGCCCCACAGCTGTGAATTTAACTCCCCTGGCATCTCCAGGCCTGGGGAAACACATTTCTCTACAGTGAGTGCTCAGATTTTGCCTAACTGAGCTCTGGATTGGCAATGTGTTGAGAGTTCCAGAACCTAAAGGGCATGGAGTACATAGCAGCTACTTTTGTTTTAAATAGAAGGGGTGACAAGCCCCGTCATATGGTGCTTTGTCTGTAGCTGAGCTGTTAACTGTTCAGAGCAAACTGAAGCATTGCATTCTGGGGACTGTAATCCCAGCAGGATGAAGAGAAAGGTGGGATGGGTTTGGGCTGACATAGTCTGCAGGCTGTACTCGGACCACACCATCCTCTCTAGCACTTACCATCATCCAGGGGTTAAAGTATAATTTGGTGGACCTGGGAACCCTCCTAAATGTCTGGGCACCCTTCATGCAGGTCCAGGCCCCCTTCATGCACCCCACCTACTGCCCCCCCAAAATGCCTGCCCACCACCCCAGCTACTGCCCCCAAAACACCTGCTCCATCAGACCCTTCGTTTTCTATGTCCCCCTCAGCCGCAGTCCCCATTCCCTAAGCCTCTGCTGTGTTCAGTCCCCTTGTCCCTATTTCCCCCACTCCACCCCCTTCAGCACAGTATTCTTCCCAGGACTTGAAATGGGGGGGGGGGGGGATGTTGGGATGCTCACTAAATTGGCATAACATTACTAGCTGACAGCTGGGGGGTGTTGGAAAATTCATGGGGGTATGGGGGGTTTAGGGAAATCCCTCCTTAAGCCTCACCAGCTCACCATCTTGACCCCTTCTTTCCACCCCACCCCCCATACCTTCCCCACTGGCTGCCTGCCTGTCCTCAACCCCCCGGCCCCCTTACCTGCATGGCTATCATGACCAAGGAGCCGGACCGGGAGGAGGGAGACTGGAGCATTGACCGGCCGGCAAGAGGGGGCACAGGCCTGAGACTGGGTTTGGGCTGCACGTGCCGCCCAGGTCTGCAGGAAAGGTTGGGGCTGGCACAGACACCGGAAAAGTCAGGGGGGGAGGGGTTGCTGGCTTGCTCCAGTCTGCAGCCCCTTCCTTCAGTTGGCCCTGGGGGAACACACTGGAATGGTGCATTTTTGCACATTCCGCTATTTTATGGGGACCCCAGAATGCAACTTTCTGGTGTGTTCCCCTATTTTTAGGAGACCCCGGAATGCTGTCCCACTAAAAACAGGGGGCCCCAGAATGCTATTCCAGCTTACTTTAACCCTTTCCATCATCAATACGACAGATGAGTAATACCTGACATCTGACTGGTCCAGTTGAACATGCAGCAGCCTGTGGGTGCTATCTACAGTGTGTGCCTCCTGATGCCTAAGTAGACACCTGACAGCTAGTGCCAATGTGTGCGCTGCAGTGCAGTTCAGGCTGCTCACAAGGAAACCTGTAACTGGAGTGTAAATTGCTGTTGCTATGTTAAATCAATGGGGTGGGAGGTGGTCATGAAGAATGTGTAACCTTTTTTATGTTTCTGGCGTAATACTTTTGTGATGGAGTTTTTATCATTAGCTGTCAGTGTGCTGGTTCAGAATCCTCTGCTTGGTAAGACTGTTTCATCTGTAATTCAGGCCAGTTTCCTGCTGTTTTCCATTCTCCTGTGCTGTGTGCAGGATCCAGCCAATCCATCACCTTCTACCCCACTTTGTGTTGCTTAACATCATGGTCACCTTGCATTTTGGGGTCTATTTTTGAGCCTTTATGTCACTGGTGTATTAATATTAATTATGTTTTATCTAGTAATAGTGTATAAAGGCTAATTTGGGACAGAATGTTAAAGATTAATTAGGAAGTGTGTTGGTAGAATGGCTAGTATCAATGTCATTAGGTTTGATATGATGTTTTGCTCATTCACTATAGTAAGGAACATTTCTGTAATTATTAAACTGTGCTTTTACTTCAGCTCCTGTAACGCCTTGTCTTTTGTGCCTTTCAGTCAGTAATAAGGTTACGTAGTGTCCGAACAGCACTTAAAATGAGCTAATAATTTTCATACTTCTTACTGTTGCTGATGCCACCAGTGGCTGTCTGTGGGTTGGGCCCTTGAACTTGTTTTGCTTGTACGTTGAGGGACTGGCTGGTATGTCGAGGGACTGGCTTGTCATATGCTTGTTAACATTGCTGCTAATTAACTAGTAACCATCAAAGAACAGAAAGTTTTCTGGGAGTTGAAGGTTCATGGGGAAGCTAGATGGTCATTAAGCCCAGTGAAATGTCTTGTGTCAGAGTGGCCATTGCCTTTTCAAGCTCCAGGTTTTGGTTTTGTTCCTGTTCTTTTGTAGATGCATGGTAGGTATCACATGACTCACATCTGATACACCTTCAGCCATTTGGCCAGGCATTTGTAGTGTTACTTTCCAGTACAATAGCATCAGTATTGTTTTTCGATAGTCTCTGGATAGTTACTGGAGCCCAAGGAAGAATGCTCTCTGGATCCAGCTGAACAGATGGCATGAATGGGAGCCAAGCTGTGATTCAGGAACAGGAGCATCATTGCCCTGGGGAAAGACCCGGGGCACAGGCCCAGGCCCTACCACTGGCTGCAGGCCGTGCTGCTGGCCCTGATTCTGCGGGCGAGCCTGATCTGGCCAGATCCCTAGCTGGGGGCGGGCCTGGGAGAGGCTGATGCTGCCACAGGCACCCTGCCCTGAATTCCTGTCCGGGGACTGGGCCGGGAGCAGCAGGTGCTGGCGCAGGCAGCCCGGCCCTGGATCTCTGACCAGAGGCAGGGCTGGGAGAGCCAGGGGCTGTGCTGGGAACTCGGAGCACTGGCTCTGGGACTTGGGACACGAGCCCCGTGTGCCAGGTGCCAGCGATGCCCTTGTTCGGGAGTTTCTGTTTGGAGCATTGATTTAGTATTCAGTTAACTAGTGGAAGACCCTATCTATCTGAGTGATTAGTATTTGGATCTGCAAGGTGCTGAGTGGCTGATATTGCCATGCCACTCCCAGGCAGCTCTGGTGTTGTCTGCATTATTGCATAGATCCTAAGGAAATAAATGCCACAGAAGGCCAAACTGCCACATTCCATTATGGCCACAGATTGGTCCGGGAGCTCTGTTTGTCTCTGAGGAGTTCTAGAAATTGTCCAGCTAACAAGGTGGACACACTGTCTGTTGTGGCAACAGACCTGCCTCTTAGCTCAGCCTTGGACTCCGGGCTGTTGGCTCTGGCCCCCGTTTCTTGATCCCAGCTTCAACCCTTGGTTTCAGCTCTGGCATTCAGTACTCTTTTCTGGCCTCTGACCGCCACTACTCTGATCACTAGGCCTGGTTGCCTAAGCCCTGGTCACGACATCTCTGGCTGTATGGATATATCTTTTTGTGGGGTTCTTAGTTTTCAGCTGCTCTTAATCTTATAGGAGCATCTTTGATGTAACTTGACTTGTATGAGCCAGAATGGCTGATTGATCAGTCATGCTGTTGAGTCATTCCCTAAGCTCACTGTGGAGTTCAGCTGTAGTGTAAGAGCAGAACCCTTCATTTAATGCCAGGCTCTGGCAATCAGTCTCTCTTGATCTGTTAGTTAGTTTTTATAGCATGTGGAGATGAGGCCCTATCATCAAGTCAGTGGATTTGCTAATAGTTAAATGTTGATAAGAAAAGATTGTTATTAACTAAGTGAAGTGGGAATGGAAAAATTAAGCATTGATTTTTCAGCTGAAAGTGTATTGTTTACTTAGCTGTCAGAAATAATTGATTGTTTTTTTTGGATTCTAAGTAACCTTTCCTTTTGCTAATTAAATATTAACTGTAAAAAGGGTGGCATTTTCCACGGTCCTGGCTGAGCGCATGTTTTGCCTAGTGCCACATTTTGTCCTCAGTGATCCCAGCTGGCTTGACAAATTCTGTATGCACACACAACTGAAATGTAACTGTGTCTGGGATGGAGGACAGCCCACACTGCTGTATAGTAGTGGACAAGAGAGGAATTACTAGCTGAGGTAAACTCCTGCTGTAATCAGAAAGTGCTATGAGATCCCTCCTGTTCATACTGGATACATGAGTTATTTTTTCAGTTTGCTCTGAAAGATTCTCCCATTCTTGCCTGCCCCATCCCACTTCACTTATGCTCATTGAACTGCGTGGTAGAAAGTTCATTGTAGAAGGTTGAAAAGCTGAGTTAACTTTGCTGAGGCTTGAACCCATGGTTTCAAATAAGTGTTCTAGGTACTTGGCCTTCCCTTTTTGAAATCTCAATGTTATACTGCAAAGCTTTTTTTTTTTTTTTTTTAAATGCCCCAAAATAAATCCTGTTGGGTTGGGCTATGGCAATAGGAAAGCTATGGACAAAGACCAGGGTAGTTAATGTTTAGTGGGAATGACTTGAAGGAGGGTGAGAAATCTATGCCTGGAATTTCATTTTAACAGAGACCTAGTGCAGTGGATTTAGCAAGGTGATGAGCAAATTAAACTTGTTGCTAGGAATGTAGCTGTTAGTGTTCGTCAGACTTCACGACCCAGTACTGGGTCACAGACCCGAACAGACTGGGTCACTGCACCCTGCTGAATCCAGGAGAGGGGCTGCCCCTCACTCTCCTGCCAGCCAGTGCCACTTCTGGGAGCAGGGAGGCCTGCTCCTTGGTCTCCTGCCGGCCAGTGCCGCTTCCAGGAGTGGGGGGTGGGAGGTGCCTCTTGCTCTCCTGCCAGTCCGTGCCACTTCTGGGAGTGGGGGGGGGTGTCTGCCCCTTGCTCCCTTGCTGGCTGGTGCTGAGCTGGGAGCGGCAGCCCATCCCCCCTTGCAGTGGAGGGTTGCGGCATGGCAGAGGGGCTTGGAGCTGGGTCCCCTGTCAAAAAAGTTTGACGATCACTGTGCTAGATCTCACCAGTAGTGATCCATCTCATCATGTCCTACCCATTCCTTCACTGGCCAAGACCTGATGCTTCAGAGGAGGGCATGAAGTACATAATGGCTCATTATGGGTAACTATTCCACAAGGGAGATTTTCTTTCTAATCTCCATCAGCTGGAGGTGCTCTTATAAATCCTCTAGGAGGGAAACATAGAAGATGCATCTTCCAGTGTCCTCAGTCCACAGAAGGCCAGGAGTGCATAAGCGACCCTGCATTCTGATTATTTGGACACTAAGTAGTGCCCCTGGAGAAGCTAACTGGGGTAACAATCTAGTTGGGCTAGTGCTCTGGGTAGGGTAAAAATCAGAGGGCTTAAAGCTTGTCAGATTTTGTTAATAGGCCATAGCACAGAAGACTGTGATGATATTGGTTAATGGGGAATAGAAATAAATTGTTACTTATATCACACCTGGTGGAATCCATGAGATTTCTGCAGGAGAAAGGATTGGGGTTGAGCTAGGCCCCATTACAGTATGCCCCCCCCCAATAGTCTCCATGTTAAACTGTCTGGAATGCAATGGGAGGAAATGGCTATTAGAGTAGCGTTTTGAAAAAATTCTGCCTTCAGTTTGGCAAGACAAACCTGACAACCAAACACCTGTCTTCCTGATAACACACTGATGCAGAATAAAATGAGTATATCAGATGTGGTCATTGTCAAAAGAAGAGATCAAAGCAATGGTAATGGGTTTACAGAACTGTTTCCTTTCTATTTCTTTGAAGAAATTTTCAGGCAGGAGGGATTTTGCTCTAGCTTTAAGAAGGATCCTGTTCAGAATCAAATACGAATTAATTTGTGCTCTGCCGCACAGTGGAAGACCAGAGTTGTGCAAGTCTTCCTCGCTTCATCAAACCTGTTTATGCTTTTAGTTCATTTTCTCGCTTCTATTCTACTTGTCTTTTTGGATCAGGCCAGTAGCTTTGTTCACTTTCTTCTTTGACTTAAAAAGTCAGATATTTAAGTCAATATTGACATATCTCCCTCAAAAAACAGTTCTGTGGATGCCAGTTTCTTTTGGGACATTAGGCTTGTCCTTAGACTCTTTGTGCCTTAGTTCTCCCTTGGCAAAATTGAGAAAAGAATGCTTTTATTAAGATGCTGAACCCTCTTAAGCAATGACAGAAGAAGTTTGTCTAGCGCGTGGGGCCCTGATCTGAACTGGGGCCTGTAGATGTCTCCATAGTACAGATAATAAATATCTCTTAATCTGGAGATTTAGGGGATATATATCATAAATTTCAGATGATTCCTTTGCTCATGTGACCTTAATAGCTTATAATACTGTAACAAGTGAAACCCGCGGGAGTAGTTTAACTTCTGACTCATCTGTTGTGTCTATGTGCTGGGGATGGAGAATCCCAGCAGGAGAGCATCGACTTTCGGCCTCGCCTCTTGAAGTAAAAGGCTGAGCCTCCTACAGCTGTTAGAGGGGCTCTCCCTGCTGCTTTGTGGCTCCCACACCAGGGACCTTTCAAGAGATGTCTCTAGTCTTCTCTTTAACAGGCAAAGTGTTGCTACAAAGCACAGTGCTGGTAACTAATGACATAAAGAGAAACCAAGGGAAAAAATAACCTTCCCCTTCAGGGACCCCACTTCCCTTCCCCACCAAAATAGGAGCAGCTGGAGCTCAGAATCAGTTGGCAGCAAGAAATATTTCATAATCTTCTGTTGCAGCTTGAACAATCTTCCTTTTTATTTTCTCTTTTCCCTACTCAAAACACGCATAGTTGGAACTTTCAAAAGCCCATTTGTATGACCTGATCATATGTTTTACACACCCTTGCATTTATTTTCATTCCATTCTGTAAATTTCCTTATCTTCAAAGCATCTGACAAAGTGGGATTTTTTTCCCACGAAAGCTCATGCGAAAAATAAATCTGTTAGTCTTTAAGTGCCACACGACTCTTTGTTTTCTTTTGCTGGAGTAGACTAACACAGCTGCCCCTTTGGAAACTGGCAAGATGCAAGGCACTAAATACAGCCATTTGAAGTGGAAATCCATCAATTTACAGAAACAACTCACTCAGATTCACAAACATCATCTTCCTTTCCAAATGCAAACAACTGGATATTCTACGTAATGGACTGAAAGTAAAAACTCCTTTACAATTGACATATTACACAGACTACAGTGAGAGATTATGCCACATACTCTCACAGAAACCCAGAAACCTCCTGATCAGCATCCTGTACAGCAAACAGAGGAAAATTTAAAAATGAACTCTCAAAACTGGATTCTTTCATAGAAAACCAACCTGCAACACATCCTTCCACATGGCTGGACTTCACAACAAAGAGAAAATCCATCAACAACACACACTTCACTTTCATACAGAAGAAGAAAGATACCAAACTGTCTAAACTGCTGTACACCATTACAGAAAACAAAAGCGACACCTTCAACCCAGCCAACAGCATTGTTAATCTCTCAAGCTACACGCTTACTCCAGCAGAGGAATATGTGCTATCTCAGGGACTTTCCTTCTGCCCCACAACGCTCACACATAAGATAAAATTCTGCAGTGCCCTGGAGGCCTACTTTTGCCATCTAAGACTCAAAGAATGTTTCCATAACACCACTGATCAACGCAGTGACACACAGGTACACTATAAGAAGAAATATTCTTCATGGACTCCTCCAGAGGGTTGGAACAAGAGACTAGACTTACACATTGATTGTTTCTGCCACTGCCAACGCTGAAATCATGGACAAATGACATCCTTTACATCATAACCTCAGCCCTGCAGAATGCAATGCCATCCATGGCCTCAGAAACAACTCTGACGTTATTATTAAGGAGGCTGACAAAGGGGGTGCAGTTGTCATCATGAATAAATTGGATTATGATCAGGAGGCTTATAAACAACTCTCCAACACAACATTCTACAAACCACTTTCCTCTGACCCCACTGAAGAATACCAAAAGGAATTACAACACCTACTCAAGAAACTCCCTAAGACGGCACAGGAACATATAAAGACAGAAACACCATCAGAACCCTGGCCAGAGATATTCTGTCTACTACCTAAATCCATAAAAAGGGAAACCCTGGATGCCCGATCATCTCAGGCATTGGCACTCTTACTGCTGGCTTATCTGGCTATGTGGACTCCCTCCTCAGACCCTATGTTATCAACATCCCTAGCTATCTTTGAGATACCATGGACTTCCTGAGGAAAATCCAGTCCATTGGTCAGCTTCCAGAAAACACCATTCTGGCCACTATGGATGTAGAAGCTCTTTACACCAACATCCCACACAATGATGGATTACAGGCTATTAAAAGAACTATCCCAGATGATGCCACAGCGCAGTGTGTGGCTGAACCTTGTGCTCACCCACAATCATTTCAGATTTGAGGATAATTTGTACCTCCAAGTCAGTGGCACTGCTGTGGGCATCCGCATGGCCCAACAATATGCCAACATCTTTATGGGTGACTTAGGGCAGCATTTCCTCAAGTCTCATCCCAAAAACCTCTCCTTTACCTACGCTACATTGATGACATCTTCATCATCTGGACCCATGGCAGGGATGTCTTGAAGAGACTTCAACAATTTCTACTCCACAATCAAATTGAGCCTGGAACACTCCATACAGGAGATCCACTTTCTCAACACTGCAGTACACATCAGGGATAGACACATCAACACCACTCTATACTGAAAACCTACTGATCGGTATAGTTACCTACATCCCTCAAGCTTCCATCCAAAACACACCACATGGTCCATTGTTTGCAGCCAAGCCCTAAGATGTAACTGCATTTGCTCTGATCCCTCAGACAGAGACAGACATATTGAGGATCTCTATCAAGCATTCTTAAAAATACAGTACCCACCTGTGATGAAGAAACAAACCTCTTGGCTACTGTGGGATGCCAGAAGCGATAACCCAAGTGTTCTTCTTTTCTGTTCCTATACTTTGGTGTTGGGAAGTGTGTAATCTGGTGATGGGACATAGTAGTGTGATAACTATGGGAACCGCTGGGAGGGAAGGGGCTTTAGACAAACCTTACCTGGACCCCCTGTGGGTGACACAGGTTGTGGCCGGCTTGGACTGGGGGCAAGGCGGCTGGCCAGCAGGAGAAAAAAGGGCTGGGAGAAGAGGAGAGGGTAGAAGGAAGATGAGGGTCTGAGAGGCAGGATCTCTGGGGCTCTTGCTGGGGGTTTACTGCTAGACCTCCTGGTTGATCTGAAAGCCAACTGTCCTAGCTGCTGTGCAAACTGGATTGCTAATAAACCCCCTGACTTCTACACTGGCTGAGTGTCCCTGCTGATTGGGATGGCTGGGACCCTCCTGGAGGGAGGACCCCACCCCAGGGGAGACCAGACAGAGCAAGGATTGGACCCTCCGAGCCTGGATTTGGGAGCTGGTTACAGGTAGCAGGGAGACCCGGCAGATTCGGGAGAAGGCTCCACTGTAGCAGAGTCCTGATTGGCTGTGAACAGAGGGAATCCAGGACTACTTTTTAGGGTCTCTGTGACACCACCTGGAGAAGTAAGAAAATAAACTGACAGAGCTAGACAGGTACCCCGAGGTCATCTACTGTAGGAGAGGCCCGTGAAAGAAGACAGTAGAATGCCACTAGTCACCACATCCAACTGTCAAGTCAGACCTCTACAACAGATCATTAAGGACCTACAGCCGATTTTTAAAGATGATCCCTCACTCTCTCAAGCCTTGGGAGACAGACCCCTCCTTGCCTACAGATACTCACATACAGATCTAACAACAGAAAAACTAAAGCAGGCACACACCCCTGCAACAAACCACGCTGCCAAGTCTGCCCGCATATCTGCACAATAGATACCATTGTAGGTCCTAATCAAGCCAGCTACTCCATCAAAGGCTCATTTACCTGCTCATCCACTAATGTGATCTATTCCAGAAAATGCCCCAACAGCTTATACGTTGGACGAACAGAATGATCCCTGGACAAAAGAATAAATGAACACAAAACTGACATCAGAAATCACAAAACAAACAAAAAAAACAGTTGCTGAGCTTTTCCATCTTTCTAATCACTTGATAAATGATTTGTTAACGACTGTACTCAGAGATGTCAATGGGACATCAAGACTTCAAAGAGAAACAGCAGAACTGGAATTAATATGCAAATTAAATTGTGTGAAAGCAGGATTAAATCGAGACTATGGGTTTTTTTCCCATTACAAAAGGTAATTTGACTTCTGCTTTCCTGGGGTTTGAACCTAAACAACTGCTCTGATTTGCTGTTAGTGTTTTACATTCCCTTGCATTTATTTTCATTCCATTCTGGAAGTTCCCCCATCTTTGAAGCATCTGATGAAGTGCGATTTTTCTCCCACGAAAGCTCATGTGAAAAATAAATGTTAGTCTTTAAGTGTCACACAACTCCTTGGGTTTTTTTATGAGTGTTCTAATCGACTTTGGTTGCAGGTTGATACTGTAGATGTTTGTTAGCTTCTAAAAGTGAAGTTTTTGTATGGTGTTTTCTGTTGGTAGGGGCATACTGTCGAAGTCTGAGAAAAAAATAGCAAAATAATTTATTTTATTCTTTTTGAGTTGGGGAGGAAGAGAGAGAAGGAGCAATGAAAAAGAACAATTTCTATGCCCAGGAATTTGGTATTCGCTCTGTGTGTCTGCAAATTCTGTCCAGCTTCCTGGAAAGATGGTTTTGGTGGAACTTACTCCATTCACCACAACCCATGCTGTGAATATTACTAGAGCATCAAACCTAGTTATCATTTTCCAGTGTGGAGCATGAGCCATGCTGGTTTTTATTTTGCTCTTTCATCATTATAATTTATCTGTATTATCATAGTGCACAGGAGGCCCAGTCATGGCCCAAGTCAGCACGGTGCCAGACACTGAATGAAGATGGCCTCTGTCCCAAAGCATTTACATTCTGACTGTTATCAAATTTTGTAGGTATTTCATTTTTGAATGTTAAAATTTTTTTTTTAGTAAAATTATATCGTGTCATTGTGGGGGACTTCTCATGTGTAGTCCTTGTATCTGGAAACCAGATGTGTTTAGTCCTCTGAGAAATAACCTCAGCTAGAGACCTTTACTGCTCGGGCCTAGACAAGCAACAGCATCAGTAGAAGTGAGTGCAGGTCTTGATCAGGAGGTTGGTTGGTTGTTCTATCTTTGGGCATCTCATGGACTTGCTCTGTGGCTGTGGGTGGGCAAACCCCTTCATCTCTCTGTGTTTATCTGTATAGTTCTGACCTGCTTTACAGAGGGATGTGTGGGAGTCCATGAATGGTTGGAAAGTGCTTAGCACATGTATGGGATTTGACATGTTCTAAGGAAGATTGTCTGCCATCAGTAAAGGGAGAAGATAACTGATAACTTTTGCAGCCCTCCCATTTCCAGTGGAGGAGAGAGAGTCCTTTCCTAGAAGTGTGCCTCCATTGTGGATCATTGCAACATGCAAACCCAGGAAGTTTATTTTAAACTTAACAACAACAACAACAAAAAAGCCATTTGTAAAACAACTGGAACCTTTTCCAGAAGAGGAAGTTGAGTGTGTGGAGACATACAGGGAACCCATCCTGGAACTGGTGCACTTTTCAGATCCCACCCCAGCTGACCCATCTGAAGATTCTGCAAGTTTGATTAGTTACTGGTACTTTTTAATTTTCCATTGTGTTTTTGGCCTTTGGGGCTCCATCTGGGACTGGAACTTCCAAAACACAATTCAGGAATCTGTTTTGAGGTATGTATGGCCTGACGGGGGGGTAGGAAGTGCCATAGAGCTTGTAACAAAATCCTGGATGAACAACAATGTGTTCTGGGTGCTTTCCTAGTGTTCTGTTACATCCACTAGTAGTTTTATAATTGCAGTGATGTTTGCTTAAATGCGCCCTCGTGTAGTTCTGTAAGTTTACACAGTATTTGGTAAAAGATAGAAGAAATGTTTCCTACCCTAAAGAATTTTCAATCTGAGTTAGATGAGGCAAAGACAATGGAGCCCATAAAGGCTTGTTTAAATAGCTGTTTACTGCTTGGCAAGCTGAGGTGTAAGGCTATAGCATACTAATTTGTCCTGTACCAGCTAGCTGTATAGTCAAGCCTGGAGTTAGTTTTTGAAAAGAAGTGTCAGACAGGACAAAGTGTGAGAGGTTGGGGCTTTGAGGGCTCTTGTCCTTAGGTAGTGGTTGGATGACTGGGAGCAACTGAAGTCTGAGAACCCTGAGGAACAGTGGTGGATACAGGAAGGAGTTTGAACTATCAGTATGTTGTAGAAAAAAATGTTTAGTGTGTGGGAGGAGAGCCAGCAGATCTCAAAGTCCCAGAAGCCAGGAGAGGACAGAAAAGGAGAAATGTGATCTGCAGACAAATGGAAAAAAATGAGGGGATAGATAAGTAACCCTTTGGTTTATGTTGGAGACCCCTTTTACTCTTAGGGTGGTTGTGGTGGGGTGGAGAAGGTGGGAGTCAGCCTGGAGAAGGAGCATTCCCAGCAAAAGAAACAGAGAACACACACTCCAGGATTCTGAAGGTGGAAAGAGCAGAAAGTTATCATTTCAAATCAGAGAAGTGAAGAATCTCATCACCTCATGTTGGGCTTGCTACACTGGTGCTTATGCTGATGAAACTTACATGGCTTAGGTTTGACAAAAACAACTCACTGAGCAGCATAAGTTTTGCCAGGATAAAAACAAATGTGGTTGATGCCATTTTGGTGGGAGATGCGCTCTTGCCAACGTGGCTACCGTTCTTTGGTTTTTTTCACATTTCCAAGCAACAAAAGTTTTGCTGGCATAAGCACCAGTGTAGACAGGCCCTTAGAGAACCATATATCCACTTCAGAAATGTTTGACTGTGTTCACAGTCCACTTAGCTACTCTCATCTTGTTTTGCCATGACAACAAATACTTCCCATCCCCAGTGCTGTGGGCAATGTGTAATTATTCTGCAGGTAGAAGAACAAGATGGAGAGAAAGACTTATCCCCAGCTAGAACAAATAGTTCCCCTTTGTTTAAAAATAAAAAGGGGAGGTGGTTGAAATGAGGAGCTCATTGCTCTATCTATCCTGAAAGACACACTCTGAAGGGTTCTGCATGTGATCATAATAAACTGATTTGAAATCCCTGTTTAAACGTTGTGCTCAGTGCTGTTGATGACAGTATGTCTGAGAGAACTGATGCTCTTGAGAACATTTTCCTCTGTTCTTCCTTTGTAGCAGCTTTTAGTACAGGGGCAGCCAAACTTATGCAACTCAAGAGCTGCACAAGTCAATTATTAAACCTTCGAGAGCCGCACTGAGGCATATAACCACGTATTTTTACCTATTCCAAAATTACTAAGCTTAAAATTCATTGTGCACTTTAATTTTATCATAAAATAGGGCAAATATTGATCCTACTAATGTCAGATTCTAATAATTATTTAAGGTTACCATGAAACTAGGCCTATACAGTAAAAATTTAGCTGTTGCTAGATGTAGAGCACTGCTGGTTTATGGCAAGTTTTTTAAAAATCTGGGCAGTAACTTGTCAATGCAGTAAGTGAAAGCTCTCTCAGATGCTGATCTCTAAGTATTGCACAATGTTTTGAATTTCATTGTGGAATATGATGCTTCACAGCAGTAAGTTGTGCCAAAAATTGAAAGTAATCCACATTCAGTTTTATACTTTTCTCCTTTGTATTTTCATTTCTTAGTATTCCACATCATGTTTAGGACTTGTAAAACATGATTTTATTTTAACAATGAGTAAGCTGCATTAGGGCCTATGAGACAATCTAAACATGCAGTGGCTTCTCTGACTATGTCACGCTTTCCTCCCCCACACCTGTTGCCGCTTCCTTGCTGTCTCTTACCATGCTGGTCCTTCTCTGCTCTCCCCAACCATGCTGCACTTCTGCCCCCCACCCCACCCTGGCCCCAACCAGGCTCCCACTTCCTTGCCAACATTTCTCCCATTAAACTTGTTCACTAAAATGCTCACGGACAGGGAGGACAAAAGGTCTGAGGACTCAATCAGACACAATTAATTTTAAAATGAGAGTAATATAGTAAGGGAAAATACTGCTCTCATCTTAATCCTGTGAAGAGATGCACACAGAGACACCTTTTCAACTGTTCAGAATCACAACGGATCAATGAGAATTTATGGGGACATAAAGTGCAAGATCAGAGCCTGTTTCAGTGACTGCTTTCAAGTCCATGCACAGAAGATACTATGGAAAAAATGTCATTGAGTTTATTCAGCTTGGGGCCAGGCCCTGTATAAATTTTAAATATAATTATATGGTTTTTAATAGTACAAAGTAAAATCTTTATTAGTGAGAGATTTTTTTTTCCAGAAAGTTTACAACACAATTTTCTGTCCTCAGCCCTTCACAACAATTACTCTCTTGTTTAATGGGCTCAGATACCCATAGAGTCATTCATGAAGACTGCACTGAAATATAAATGGATTTTGACTATACAACAAAGAAGAGTTAATACATGTTGAATGCTATTTAATCAGTGGAAATATAGTGCTGCTATTGAACTTTGCAGTGAATGTAAATTATCTTGGTAATTGACTGTTATATTAATTAAAAATTTCATATAAAATAAATACTAGCAGTTCCTTCTGCAAACAGATGACATACTGATGTCTCAGGCACACTTGTTCAATGGACGTAAGGAATTTTTTTCTAAGGTCAGTTTTCAGTAGTGGTGGTCTATCCTAAGTCTAAATCATTTTGCATGCTGAAAATGAACCGTAATCCATAGTAAGTACTTGTAACATTCTTTAAATTAATAGAGGTTTTTAAAATAACCTTTTGACAGTAGTCAGTGGCTTTGGATGTAACACTTGTGTCAATTTTCAGTCATTTCTGATGATTCTTATTTAATTCTCAAAATAGAAATACAAGAGAAATAATTTTGCATTATATTACAATATCTGGAAATGCCAGGTGATTTTTAAAAAAGAAAATTAATTTACAATTCCTTTTCAGGTTTAAATTGCTAGATTATCATCACTTATCTGTAGTTCATTGTAGATTTGTTCTTGAGCAATTTATGTTGCCAGTTTTAAAAATATTTACCTGGAAAACGATAACAAAAAAGAAAAGTATTTAAAAAGCAAGAGTGTAATAAATACCCTTTTTCTTAATAGTTTGTAGGGGAATATATGAAAAGCAGAATTATCTCATTGGGTAATCAGGTAGGAGCAGGCTTTCTGAAGCTAGTGTTTAACTATAAAATGGAGGGATGTTGAGCTATTTTTGATTTATGTAAAAGCTGTAAAAGTCTAAGTGTGGTGTTCTTGAAGTTCTTTTTAGTAAGTGTTGAAATGGTGAGGAAAGTGTGCAGGTCGAGGGCGCAGACTGAGGAGATATTCAGAATTAGACTGCACACAAATCTGTCCTCAGCCTTTTTACACTTTATCATACAACAGCTGTGTAATCTGGAAATGCAATTTCCAATTACTTTGATCAAGCTGTCCAAGTTCTCTGCTTTTCTTTTCCTGTACTGATTTTGCTAAGAATCCTTCAACATTGTTTTCCAGAGAGGTGATAGCAGTGCAGAGAGTAACTTTTCCAGTGTTTTTATTCATCATTCCTTGGCCAGAAAATTCCTCTGGGTGTGAGTGGATGTATCTGATTGCATAGTGTTGTGGGAGGACCTGGGTTTGATTATCATGCATAGTTTCACTTGTTGGGCATTTTGGTATCTCCACCTTCCATATTTTGAGGATTTTATGTGATGCTTCTAGTTGCACAATGAAAAAAGCCATAAACCCTTACAATGTCTGAATAAGCAAAAACTCTAGTTTGCTCTTGCGCTCAGCTCCCTGCTCAGGTGCCATCCATAAAAGTTCCTCCTCATTCCCTCTATTTTTTTCTGCTAGTTTTTTGTTTCTGGAAGTATTGGATAAATCAGATCCTTGTTTTCCTGGATTTGCAGGGTAATCCACAGAGAACTGATGTACACTTTCTCAGCACTCAGTGAAGTGGCCGCACTGGGGCACTAAATCTCTTGCAATGAGAGCTCTTCTGCCTAGTGTTTTAGCAGAAGTTCTAGTTAAATAAACATCAAGGAAAAAAATCCCCAAACAAAAAAAAAAAAACCATACAAATCTGCACCCCCATTTCCTGACTTGTGATGTCAGTCTTCAGTCCTGCAGCAAAACCAGGAAAGTCAAGATGTGATATTTTTCATGTGAAAAGCTGTTTTTAAACCCTCCCCAAATATTGAAGATAAAATGTGTGAAAAGAAACAAACCTATCATAAACGTCCCCCCCCCCCGCTTTTGAAACAGGTTTTTTTTTCATAACATGAGCCCAGCTTCAGAATGTGTCTCCTCCTTTAAGATATGCAGGAACAGTTCTCTGTCTCTTCTGTCCCTTACAGCTTAGTTTCAGAAGGGTGAAAATTCTCCACACATCTTGAAGGTCTTTTGTCACTATTGCTTTCCCATCTTTTCCACCTCCTCTAGGATGCAGATTTTTCTGTTTTTGCAGATTTTGTTAATCCATATATTACCATGGCAGCAAATACATTAAGTGGAGGTTGTAACCCAAGCCCTCTGTATTTATCCCCAACACATTACTGTAGTAATATTTTGTGCAAAATATGCCTTGTGAGGTATGATTTCAAAACTAACACACTGATCAATATTCTTGTGTAACATGTATGAATAGTATATTCAGAGAACAATGAACAAGCTGAATTTATGACTAAAACATGTTTACCAGACAAGTCTAGGAAATGGGTAAATCTGTTTCTCAAAGGCAAAGCATAAGCTGATGTTTCTAGCCAGCTATCACCAAAGTTGATTGACAATCGCCTGTCAAATGATCCTTCTTTGGCAAAGAAAAGGAGTAGAAACAGAGCAATCTGTATTTTAGCAAACAGCAGCATGGAACCTCTTTCACCAGAGGATTTCTTACGGCTGGACTGGGGTAACACTTACAAAAATGCATTTCAAATAGTGACTGTGGTATAAAAGTGAGGGGTAAAAACACCCCAATTCATTTCTTTATCTAAGAAAAGAAACCAGGGGGGAGATTCTAATCTGAGAATTTGCCAGGAGCTGGTGACAACGATTTTACCTTCAACCAAGTCTAGCTTGTTAAGTTTTATCTACTAGGAAGCCTTTTACTTTTTTTTCTTGTAACCACTTCTGACTCTAATTCCTTATACTTATACTTACTTGAAAGCCATCTTTTTGTAGTTAAACACTTGTGTTGTTTTTAATCTAAACTAATCAAGTGTTGTGCTTAAAGCAAACTGTTTGGTAACTCCAGTTAAAGTAACAAACAGTTTAACATTGACCCTGGACAGACCTTTAATATCTGAACGGTCCAGGAGAGGGCTAGATAGTGCAGAAAACAGTTGGAAAAACTCAGGAGTTTGGGAGTTTGTTGGGGTCAAGGGCTGCTGGGAGGCAGGGTCTCACTGGAGTGTTGTTGACAGGCTAGTGGAATCAGAGTTGGTGAAGGAGGACTGTGACCACACACAAACATGCAGGGTAACCTGTGTGCAGGTTGGCTGTTTGTGAGTGACCAAGTTGGGAGCTACAGCAGCAGAGCACTGTGTGGAACCCAAGGCTGTGAGGCAAGAGGCGACACTGTCCCTAGCTGGTCTGAGTTGCACCACAGAATGTGATGGAGAGTAGCGCAGATTTAACAGTGTTTTTCAACCAAGCGTACATGTATCCTGGAGATATACAGAGATCTTTTTCTAGGGGGTACGTTGACTCATGTAGCTATGTGTCTAGTTTCAGAATAGGCTGCATAAAAAGCACAGGTGAAGTCAGTACAAACTAAAATTTCATACAGACAATGGCCTGTTTATACTGATCTATACGCTGTACTACAGGTAGCCAGACTGTGGCTCGTGACCTGCATGTGGCTCTCTTTCAGTTAAGTCATGGCTTGCAGAGCACCCATGTCCCTCATTCTCTGCCTACCACACTGGGGTAGGAAGCTTGGAGCATCTGCTGTGCAGCAAGGAGTTGGGGCTAGTGGGTTGTGTCCAGTGGGTAGGGAGGTCTCAGAGGTCAGTAAGGTTGGTCACCCCTGTGCTATACACTGAACCAGAAGTAGTGTTTATATTTCTATTGATTTATTCTATAATTATATGGTAAAAGAGAAAGTAACCAGTGGTTCACTAATGATGTTCTGCAGCACTTTTGTATTTTGTGCCTGGTTATGTAAGCCAGTAGCTCTTCTATGAAGTGAGACTTGGGGGTGCACAAGACAAATCAGATTCCTGAAGGAGGTACAGAAGTTTGGAGAGGTCTGGAAAGATCAGTAGACCTGCCAAAAAGCTTTTTCTCCATCTCCTTTGGAGAGCTTGGGCACCAACATGGCATTACTTCTGAACCCTGGCGTTCTCTGTTCATCATTTTAACAGTCAATAAGCCAACAGATTCATCCACCTGGTAGTGAATTATGCTGTGGCAATTTCTCATTTCTCTTACTCCCTGCCTTGGTCAAGTGAGTTGACTTTGTGGATGCTGGCGACCATGCTGACCTCTCACATCCCTGGTTGACTAATTCACAATGCCAAAGCACACATCCTCCCTTCTGTGGTCAGGGAGCTAGAGTGGTATGCCCATCTGAGGGGGGGAGGTCAAAGGAAAGAGTGCTGTGATGTCATTCTGAAGAATTGAGGCAGGTGCATAGTCGTGCAAGCATGAGTGAAGATTAAACTAATTTCTCTAACGCTTTTTTCACTAGGGTCACCCTGCACCATATAAAACAGTTTCAGCTCGTGCAGGCACACCATCCACTATATTGCGACTTCCAGCCAGTGTTTTTCAGGATGTCTTCCAAAAATACCCTGAAACTCTTGTCAGAGTGGTACAGGTAAGACTGATCTGTAGTTCTTTTTTTTTTTTTTTTTCTTTTTTCTTTTAATGTAGTAGCCATCGTTGACGAGTAAATATCTAGGACCAAATTCTTCCGATGACTAGAGGCAGCTCCCACCGACAGTTACTAGGGCCGAGTATTTCTCAAGGCAGAGCCTGGCCTTAAGGAGGAAGGAAACTTTGATAGGTTGGTCCAACACAGCGTATAATGTGATGAAATTAAGCCAAGACACGTTTAGGAAATACTTCCTTCATCCCTGCCTAACAAAAAGATCAATCAGATTATGAGATAATCTCGTAGTGTATGTAGTTGTAGCCGCATAACTTGGGACATTTAAAAGAAATGTACTGGACATAATCCTGAGAACATGCTAGGGAGAACAATTTTGCATAAGGAGAAGGATGAATGAGCAGGCATAATGGAGAAAATCCTTTTCAATATGTCTATAAACTCTGAACTGCTGTAGCAGTGGGTATGTGAAGTAAATTCAAATCTTTGATCTTGGATAGTATTAACCATTAATAACCTGGAATACTGCTACTCATCTGTGTTTTTGCAACACCTTGGTTGGGTAAGCAGTGCCCAAGTAAGTTTCAGCTAGAGAGAGTGTCTTGAACATGTGCTGGGCAAAGAACTGTAGATATGAATATAATGGCAGTGAAGACAGCTTATTGGCGCCCCCTGCTAGCTTCCAGTGTTACTTGTTCCAGACATAAAATCTCTTCCCTTAGCATTAGTAATACATTCTACTGCCCACCCCCAGTACTCTGTTCTTTTGGGAAGATCTTTAAAAAATGGAGACCTGGAATTAAGATCCCAAGCCTTTATTTAGTACCTAGATAAGTGAACTGCTTTTCAAAAATCTTGATTTAACTGGGAGTGTCTGGACGCTCAACACTTCTGAAAGTCAGTAGTTTTTTCATTTCTGTAGACATAGGTCAGCCTTTTAGTGTAATAAATGGTCTTACCCATATGCCAGATAGGGAGTTGGGGGAACGAAGGAAGAGTCTAGTTAGCAAGGAGAGTGAGAAAGGGGAGAATCCAAGTGAGAACCTGTTGTGTGTAAATTTTGGATCATATGCTCTTATAAAGGGTGTTTAGGACATCAAAGTGATACCATAATTACTTGTTTAGTACCATCAGTGTATAGGCACTTTATAGTTCTTGCAAGAGCCTCCCAGAATGGGGACACCAGATCCAACTTGCCTTATGAATTTGTAATTTTGTTAAAACAAAACAACTTCCCTACTCCCTTAAATAACTCAAGACTCTGGCACAGGAATTAGTGCACTGGCTTCTTAAATTAGGATTATGAGTTCAGATCTTCTGAGACCCTTGGGAAAGTTGTCTTTCCTGGAATATTCTCCTCTTTCACTATTGGGGAGAGGGAAGGAACAGGCCTGTGTCCTCATAACAAAGAAGAGCAGATTTCAGGCACCAGCCCTCTCTTCTATCTGAGCCCATTGGGGTTAATTGTTAGCCTCTGCATATATTGAAATCCCCTCACTGGGGTTTGTGGCTTTGGTGGCTCTTCCTTCAGTTTAGTACCTCCCACTCCCGGTCTGACTGAGGGATTTTCTGGTTGATGGAACAAATGAGACTCAAATTAACCTCTCTGAATTTACACTGCACAGAGTAATGACTCACTTCTTTTACTTGTCAGCAGCTGGGTTTTAAGTTTAAATTCAGTTCCCTTTAAATCAAGTTTAGCTTCCCTGATTCAGCAAATTCCTACAAGGATTTTTGGGTTTTTCCTTCCCGGGTGCTTGCAGGGATTACATCTAACTTGCTGCTGGAAACAGATACCTTCTGAAGAAAACTTAATACATATGTAGGCACCCTGTACTTTAGGGGCCTCTGAAATCAAGTAGGAGATTAACATTTAAGCAGTTCCTAGTTTTCCACCGAGGGGCTACAACTCCCATGATCTCTTGGAAAAGAGAGAGAGGGACCCTGGCTGCCCTCCAGGAAACAAAGGGGGACAAAGTGGTCTTGGGGGAGAGACATGTCTGAATCTGGAAGCTGCTGTGAGTGCTTCTGGTGTTCCTGAGACTGCTGGAGGCTCACTCAAGCAGGGAGCTTCAGAGGTTGGTGGCTTACTCAACCGAAAAGCAGGGTCTGAGCCTAGAGCTGGCTGAGCTAGATCTGCATTAGGGGTGTGAGTGTCTGTCTCCCTCCTCCAGTTTGGAGCAGGGCTTGTAAAGCAAGAAGGTCTGCTGAGAGACTGACTGGGCCTGAAGTGAGGCAGTGTGGCAGTCCCCTTGAACCAGGGCCAGGACTACAGACCATTGGTTGGGCTCACTGCAGATCTGCGGTGTTGTTCTGAGTGGATACACTGGACCAGCAGAGTGCTGCTTTGTCTTCTTCATTGACCCTCCAAGCATGCCCATGCAAGCAAGTGGTTGGGGTTCTGAACTCTGGGAAGTGTACCCTCTGAGTTGGAAGAAGGGTTGTGAACATGCTAGTTAGATAAGTTCCTGTAAACTGTAGTCTGTCAGCTCACTGATTCTGTGTCTGCTTACTTGCCTCTGTGTATTTAAATTAGTCGTAATATTCAATTCCATCCTGTTATGATGTTTCTTTAAGTAAAGGTTTGTTACATGCAGTTAAGAAGTATGAATGTATTTATATAAAAATATGGATACAAGTTCAAGAGTGGAACTACCATCAGCCACCTCTACATGGATGACATCAAGCTGTATGCTAAGAATGAACGAGACATCGACTCGCTAATCCACCTGACATGGATCTACAGTGAGGATATTGGGATGTCATTCAGACTTGAGAAGTGTGGCCGGATGGTAGTAAAGAGAGGAAAGGTAGTCAAGACTGATGGGGTGGAACTACCAGCAGGCCACATAGCAGACATACAGACCAGCTACAAGTACCTTGGCATCCCACAGTCACATGGGAACCACGATGAGGAGGCAAGGAAGACAGCAACATCCAAGTACCACCAGAGGATAAGACAGGTCCTGAAGAGCCAGCTCAATGGGAAGAACAAGGTCCACGCCATCAACAGGTACGCCCTGCCAGTCATCAGATACCCTGCCGGTATAGCGAGCTGGCCAAAGGAGGACATGGAGGCTGCCGATGTGAAGACCAGGAAGCTCCTCACAATGTATGGAGGTTTCCACCCCAAGTCCAACACTCAGAGACTGTACGCCAGCTGGAAGGAAGATGGGCGGGGTTTGGTGAGTGTCAAAGGCACTGTCCTGGACTAAACCCAGAGCATCCAGGAGTACATCAGTAAGATGGCACCCAAAGATGAGCTGCTGAGAGAATGCCTGAGGCAGCAGCAGACATGGGAGGAAGATCAAGCAGAAGAAGTGCCATGGCAAGACAAGACCCTGCATGGGATGTACCATTGACAGATAGCTGAGGTGGCTGACATTGGGCAATCCTACCAGTGGCTGGAAAAGGCTGGACTAAAAGACAGCACTGAGGCACTGATCATAGCAGCACAAGAACAGGCACTGAGCACCAGATCCATTGAAGCAGGGGTCTACCACACTAGACAGGAACCAAGGTGCAGACTGTGCAGAGAGGCCTCAGAGACAGTCCAACACATAGTGGCAGGATGTAAGATGCAGGCAGGAACAGCATACACTGAACGGCACAACCAAGTAGCTGGCATTGTGTACAGGAACATCTGCACAGTGTATGAGCTAGACCCTCCCAAGACCAGATGGGAGATTCCACAGAAGGTCGTGGAGAATAACAGGGCTAAGATTCTGTGGGACTTCCAGATCCAGATGGACAGGCAGGTACTGGCCAATCAACCAGACATCGTGGTAATAGACAAGGACCAGAAGACAGCGGTGGTGATAGATGTAGCAGTGCCAAGTTCAATCAATCAATCATAGGGCTGGAAGGGACCTCATGAGATCATCAAGTCCAACCCCCTGGGAATTGAACCCAGGACTTTCTGCATGTTAAGCAGAGGTGCTAGCCACTACACTATTTGCAGGGTGACAGCAACATCAGGAAGAAGAAGTATGAGAAGCTGGAGAAGTACCAGGGCCTGAAAGAGGAACTAGAACGGATGTGGAAAGTAAAGGCCAAAGTGGTCCCGGTGGTGGTGGGAGCACTCGGGGCTGTGACTCCTAAGCTGGGAGAGTGGCTCCAACAGATCCCAGGAACAACATCAGAGCTCTCTGTCCAGAAGAGTGCAGTGCTAGGAACAGCTAAGATACTGCGCAGAACCCTCAAACTCCCAGGCCTCTGGTAGAGGACCCGAGGTTGAGGATGACACATACCACCCATATTTTTTATATATATATATAAAAAATTCCTCTCTCACCCCCTATATATAGATTAGTAAGTTTAGATTAGACCCATCCCACAGGTTATTCTTAGCTGCATGGATTTAGTCCTGGAGGCTCCCAAGGCACGCCACTGAGTGTGTACCGGACCCAGCCAGGTGGAGGTATTGCCAAGCTTAATTTCCTGTAAAGTAAAGGGACTGCAGCTGAAGAGTACGTAGAGGATTCCCACATTCCCAACATCACCACTGGGACATTCAGGATCTCTTTGTTGTCAAACTTAGGTGTCTGTGCACACGTGAGTGCTGCCTGCTCCCAGGTAACCCAGGGAGAAAAGGGAGAGGGTTACACACATATAAGCTACCAAGTAGCAGGAATGGGTAAACTGTTATGTGGTTCTTTTACAGTTTGTATGGGTCAGGGAACCCATATGCTCCTCTCATCCCTTTCTCTGCCTACCAGACTGGGGAGGGGCTCTTAAAGTTGCTGCCCTGTAAATGGGAGGTAGGGCCAGAGGGTTGTGCCCAGCCTCGTGGGATGAGTAAATTTGGCCACCCATGCTATGCATGTATCATTTCAGGTAGAGAGGTATTCTCTGGTGACTTGTAGTAGTCTGATGAATTAATGGTCAAAATAAATGGATGTGGGGTTGGTTGGTAGGTTTTCACAAAGAGATTTTGTCTTCCACCATCAATGCAGTGGGTCACCTGCCCTCCTTATCCTCAAGAGGTCCTGGATAATTTGCATATGTAAGCGATCTCTGGCCTGTGCATTGATTCTTCCCCCTACTTTGTTGATAGTAAAGGACAACAGATCTTTATAACATCCCGTCATCCCACTGAGAGACCGTATCTGGAAAGTGCCCATACTTTGATCACTGGTTGTCAGACCATCCTGTAACCACTAGGGCGTTTTGTAGTAAATGGTTATGGTTCATTTCCCTTGCTCTGCCAGTACTGGGGTTGGTGACCTAGGATCATCCTGAGAGACTAACCTGCTCTCCCAGGGTCTTTCTGGGAAGAGTAGGGAGGAGATGGATGGGGTTGGAGAGGTGAGTAACATGGTGACCATTTCAGGTGCATGTGTTTTTGTTTTGGAGATTCATTTTCTAGCATCTGTCCTGGGTGTATGGCCAGAGCTCAGGAGAGGCCAGCTAGGAAGAATTGAAATAAATGTGTTTATTTCAAATATTAAAAGTTAGTAACCTTAGCAGATTGGCTGGTGTCTTGGGCTTGGATTTGAAGTTTAGGCATCAAACCTTCTAGGTTACGTCTCTGGCTCAGTCACCTAGTGGCTGTGAAGGCTTTGTCAAGTCACTTGGCCTAACTGTGCCTCGGTTTACCCAACTTTAAATTGGGATTCAACTTACCTGGTTTCTGAGTTACAATCCTTGTTTATAAAGTGCACTCAGAGCCTCTCGTGCAAGATTGTGTCTAAGTATGACTGTTGGTATGTTTGAGAGACAAGATGGATAAAATAATATCTTTCGTTGGACCACCTTCTCTGACTGAGAGAAATGAGCTTTTGAGCCAGAGAGAGCTCTTCTTCAGCATTACAGAAAAATGGAAAGTGAAACAGATTGTTTAGCGTAAGTAGGTAGCACACAGCAAGGGACTGTTCAAGGTAGCCTGGACATTAATATTTCTGCAGTTATAGGACAAAATGAGTGCATTAATGAGTATTGGTGTTCTAAGTATTCACACATTCACCTAGTGCCTGTTCTTTATCCCCTACACTTAGATCATCATGGTGAGGCTCCAGAGAGTGACGTTCTTGGCTTTGCACAACTATCTTGGGCTGACAACTGAGCTCTTCAATTCTGTAAGTATAGAATGAAAGTCATTTAGTTGTCACACTGTATATATCTGACCTGGTGCATCTTTGCTGGGTGGGTGCGTCTCCTCCAGTAGCTCACAAGCATACAGTAATCTCAGTATAAAGCTAATGTTAATGTATTGTTTACAATGACATTAATACCATTGGGTACGTCTACACTGTGTGTTTAAGTCAACTTAAGGGTCCTTAAGTCGACTTAAACAAAGCTCTGTCTACATTACAGGGCAGTAAAGTTGACTTTATTACTTCTGCTTTACAGTTAAGTCGACTTTATTAAGTTGACTTAAGGCAATGTGGAGTTACTAAGTTGACTTAATAAAGTAGACTTAGTGCAGTGGGGCTATTAAGTTGACTTTATAAAGTCGAATTAAGCCAGGGTACCCATTTAAGTCAACTTTATAAAGTCGACTTAATGTAGTGTAGCCTTACTAAGTTGACTTAATAAGGTCTACTTGAAGTCGACTTTAAGTAGACTTTATTAAGTCAACTTAATAAAGTCGACTTTGCTTTTATAGTGTAGACATACCCACTGTGTTTGAGAGGGAAGGTATTTATTATTATAATAGAGTTGTGAAATGTGCTCTGTGCTGAAGCCTGGTGGATAACATTTGTATTATGGAGGCTGTTGTGGCTGCAGGGCTACCTGGGTGTCTGTCCCTTTCTAGTCCCACTGAGTGCAATCCTCAGGTCTTAGGTCTCGTGCCTTTATCTACTGTGATACCATTTTCCAGTGCTCCCAGAACCACAAGCCACTGTTTTACCCCACTGCCTCAGCAAGAGTTTCAGTTGCATGTCAGGTCCCTGCCGCACCATTTGTCTGCCTCACTGGCAAACTTCCTAAGACCCTGCCAATCTAAGCCTTGCCTTGCAAGGAACAGTCAGTGGACCCAAGTTCCCCAGACATGCCTCTCTGTAGTGTCCAGTTCCTATCACTGGGCACTCACACAAATCAGGAAGTCTGCTGTCTTCTGAGCAACAACACACATCAGCCCGTTAACTCACTGAGGATGCACTCTTTAACATAATATACCACACTGAAGTGGTTTACAGTAAAACTCAGCATAAGTTTATTAATGAAGAATGGAGATTGAAGAGGTACAGAACAAGAGAAAAAGACACATACAGTTATAAACAAAACATAAGGAAAAACGTGCTTTTTAATGTCTGAAAACTTTACAATCCTGGTCTCAGGCAATTGCTCACCTACAGGCATTTCTCATCATCTTCAACCCCCATAGCTGAAGGGTTCATCTTTCACAGATTCCAAGAGTACAGACCTCTTTTGTCCAGTTTAAGTCGTGGTTCATGAGAAGCCTCTCTTCGCTTTTTATCTGTCAGTGAACCTTCGTGATGCCTTCTTTGGAAATGTTTTTCTCCCCAGCGTATTTACTGATTTTTTTCCTTTTAAGTAATATATTTCATTCTTAGTCTGTAATATGAATTGTATATTTAAAATTCTAAAAGAAATAGGATTGAAGATGTGATGGAGGTTTGAAAATGTGTCATTTCATGGCTATTATGTGTATGATGGGGGAATACCAAGCCCACGCTGGGCCAGCAAAGGTTAATGAGCTGTGGTAGACCCGTTCAGCCCCACCCCATGACACCTGGGCTCTGCTGTCAGGTGAGGAAAGGACAGTTAAAAAGTGAAGAGAATAGCTCAGTAAGTGGCTGACAAGGGAGAAGCACAGACCTCCTCTTTTGCTACCTGAGGAAAAAGGACCAGCCCAGAGCCCCTGCAGAGATGCTCCCTGTGAGAGCACCTGGGAGAACATAGGCTGGACACAGGACTTTTGCTTTTGAGACTGTTTGTTTCTTTTGCTGTACTATTGAAAGGGCTCTTGGGCTGTCTGGGATAGGCCAATAGAGTCTAACTAAATGGTTGCAGGGAACCCCTGCCAAGAAAGTTGTTGGGAACTGCCTCATTAAATGCTGTGCATTTCTGCACCCTACTTTACTCTGCCCAGTAGTTTGTCTTGGACCCTGAAGAGTGTGGTCAGAATGTGCATTAACTCATTTTCTCATTAACTCAAGGAGTTTTACTAAACCCTTGATAATATAGCTGCTTTTAAATGAAAATTATTATTAATAAATGTTCTTGCATCCCTGTAATAATTCAACTTGGCACACTGCTATGCTGTGTCCTTGGAATCTGTGCATTTTTTCATACAGCTGTAAACCCGAGTTCACTGCGTGTTGCAGAACTATTGTATAGTGTGTGTACTACTGTTGGTGTAGCTTAGAACTGGAGTTCCTTGGTGGGAGCTCTGACACACGTGTGTGTGTGTGGGTGTGAGTAAAATAAAAATGTTGTACAAAGCTCAGTTCAATCTGGTGGTTATAGTTGGAAAACTGACTTTGGGAGCTCTGTTTTCATCTCTCCTGCTTTTGTTTTCATAGCAGGTTTTCTCAGAATGCAACCTTAAAGATTTCTCTAAGTGTTGACACCAGAGAATCTCAGGCTTTGCACTTTCTGTCTCTTGCATTATCACCAATAGCAAAGATTAGACAATTGGAGGTTAGCTGATAGTTTTCTTCATCTGATTTAGAATCTTTCATAAATTTGATACCCATGCACACGGTCACCTGACCTTTTCCTGGACATTAGCAGGGCCCAGAACGCAGCGTTCCTGTTCCATTTTTTTATTTTTGGGGGCCTGAACACTGGGCCCCTAAAAATAGCAGGCCCTGGAACAGCATCCTGACGCATTCTGGCAGGCAGGGGGAGAGTGGGGGAGGAGCATGCCAGCAAACCTGTGCATGCATAGGTTGTGCTTGGCGGCAGAAGCCTCCAAGAGTAACCTGCAGGCTGCATACCATGTATACTCATGTATAAACTGAGATTTTTTTGCCTGAAAATTGGCATCAAAGCAGACAGTCGACTTATACACAGGTCAATATGGTAGACAGGCCCAGTCCAGGAGT
This sequence comes from Podocnemis expansa, assembly GCA_007922195.1. Lineage (NCBI taxonomy): Eukaryota > Metazoa > Chordata > Testudines > Podocnemididae > Podocnemis > Podocnemis expansa. Next base: position 2,060,259 of record ML682098.1, read on the forward strand.
TTCACAGGGCATGCTTCAGGCTGGAGGTCCAGTGTGGTCGGGGCAGCCATCTTGGGCAGTTGGCCTGGGCTGGGGTTGGAGTTAGGAGGAGATCCCGGGTGTCTGGCATGGCCAGATAAGGGGTTGGGGGGGTTCGGGGAGGCCGGGGAAGTGGCAGCAGGGCCCGGAGGCTGGGGGAGTGTCTGGGAGGCTGGGAAAAGTGGCAGCAGGGGTTGGCAGGTGACGGGGAAGAGGGCAGAAGAGGGGTTGGGAAACAGGGGAACAGCAGTGGGGAGCAGAGAAGGTGGCGACGAGCAGGGGAATAGCTGGGGAAATGGACAGAGCGGGGAACGAACAGAGCAGGAGGACATCAGGGGGAGTGGAGAGAGCAGTGGGGGACAGGGGAAAAGCAGCGGCAGGGGTTTAGGGATTAGGGAGGGTGTTGGGAACTCTGGGGAAAGACAGTGGCGCTGGGTGGGGAGGTAGGGGCAGAGGCCAAAAGAGGACCTTGGCTTATACACAGATCACCCATTTTTGTTCCTTTGGGGTGCTCAGAATTGGGGGGGTCAGCTTATGCACGGATGAGCTTATACATGAGTATGTACAGTAGTTTCCCAGCCCAGCGCATGGCTGCCCACGAGTACTGGGATGGCCTGGCTTGTGCTGGGAGGTGGGTATTGGGGGCAGAGGGTGGGCTTTGGGGGTGGGTTTTGGGGGCAGGTGGTGGATTTTGGAGGTGGGAATTGGGGGCAGGAGCTGGGATGGAGGGGCTGGCATTTCGGGGGCAGGAGTTGGTGTGTGTGGAGGGGACAGACCCACCTGTGTGGGAGGGTTCTGGGGCCTGCCAAATTATACTTTAACCCCTGGGGCTCCAAGTATAGCCATGTTAATTTAGTGACTCTTAGGCAGTGGTTCCCAACCTGGGGTATGCGGACCTCTTCTGGGGGGGTCTCCAGTGTGGCTCCCCTGCAGGGCTAGATCCCAGCTGCATCCCCAATGCTCCTACTGGAGCTGGATCCTGGTTGGGGTGGGGTCACAGAGGACTCCTGGCCACTCGCCGGCTGTCGATGCTGGCGGTGGTGCGTGTTCCCTACTCTGCAGGGGCTGGCTGGGAGCCATGGCTGTGGCAGCCTCCTCTGTCTGGTAGGAGGATGAGGCCTCAGGCAGCTCCTGGACAGGGGCAGTGAGCCATAGCCATATGCTGCAGCCGCTGCGGCCCCATTCTTCTGTTGGGAGTGGAGGCTGCCTGCGGCCCCAGTCTGCTACCAGGGACCGGAGTCCCTCCCCCCCCCACCCCCCAGGAAGGGGGCCATAGTTGCGGCAGCCCCCACTCCCAGCAGGAGAATGGGGCCACGGCAGCTGCAGCGCATGGTTATGGCTCGCTGCCCCTGCCGGGGAGCTGCCTGTGGCTCTATTCCCTTGCAGGGAACGGGGGCTGCTACGGCCATGGCCCTCAGCCCTGGGGGGACTGCACTCCCTGGCAGGAGAGCAGTGCGGGCCAGATTCTGCCCTCCCCCACCACAGGCCAGATTCTGCGCGCAGTGCACTACTGCAGGGGGTTCCCCAATATTTTTTAACTTAAAAAGGGGTCCCCAGTCTTACAAAGGTTGGAAAACACTGCTCTAGGGGAAGGGCACCTACTTGTACCCAATTCATATTCTAGGGCTAAGACTCACTGGTTCCCAATTTGTAGGGCTCAGTGTGAAACTAGTCAGGTTAATTTAAGAACACATGTTCTTTCCCAGTTCATAGGGCTCTATGTGTATTCTGCTGCAGGTTTGCAGAACCTTTTAGCAGTAAGAGGGAGATTTCCACAGTAATAACCTTAACCTCTATTTATGAGCAAATACCAAATATAATATCCATGCAAAGTATACGGTGCTGTGCTCACCAATCCTGATCAGTCAGGTGGCTTCTCCTTAGTCTTGTCTGGATTCTGGTTGCTGCACATCATGGTCATCAGAGGATTTTACCACCCCTGACCTTGGGCTATGTCTTGAAGGTGAATTTTTCTCTTTGACCCCAGTTTTACAGTGAATCTTAAGACCTGCTTGGCTATAACTTAACCAGTCATTTTATTAAAATGCTACAAAATAATTTTTTGACCAATCCTCTCATATTGTGCAATAATTCTTTAACCAGTTGTACCTGATCACCTTAATTGATTTAAATATTGTACACTTAGTTTGGTAACAGACAGACACAATCAAAGAATCAGGCAGAAATCATTGAGATAAACAGTAGAGAAGTGGGTACTGTAAGGACAAAATAAGAAGTGTGGAGTTTTCAACCACAACTGTTGATAAGTGATTCCTTGCCGGACAGAGTCCTATCACAAAGTTTTCTTTGAACTAATAAGTCTTTTGATCTGGAGGTGGTGGATGCTGTTAGGACAGTAACACCGTCTCAAAAGCTCATTCTTACATCGTCTGATGTAATTTAGATGGGAATGTGAGGCTGTGACCATCAGCATTTTAGCTTATGTCTGCTGCCTCTCATAATATGGCTGTTACTGTTTACAAGAGTAAGGCCTTAGCTTAACCAAAAAGCAAAGCCTGAGACCTTACGAAATCAGTGGATCTGCAGAGCTAATGGTTGGTCACAGGTTAGCCTGAACCAGAGGATTTTTCTCGCATAGTGAGCTCACTCTATTTTTAGTTTTTGTCTTGTGTGCTGGGCCCTGATTAATTGTGGCCTACTCCTGGCTCTTCTAGCACCTAGAGGAGCGAAGCTTGTTTGTTCTGTCTATCCCAGTCTTTGATGGCTGCTCTGTGTGGTTTGTGGAAGTCTTAAATAAACACTCTTCTTTTCTAAAGGACACAACTTTTGTATGCGGAGAGCCAAGGTAGTAGGGCCTCCAGCAAGGGGTATCAAATGGTGGTACATCCCATTGCAGTGGGCACAAATAATCTGTAAAGTAGACCTAGGAAAGTTCAAGAAAGAGGCTGTTTCCCTATGCTATCTCTGACTAATCATAGCTAGTGTAACATTGAGTACCTGTGGACTAAGTTTTGCCACACAAAGACTGCATTGTGTAATGCATCCAAAGTCAGAAAGCCCAAAGAAACAGCACTTTTCTCATCCTGTTTAAAGCTCCTAATATGTGATCTGTTCAGTATGTGTTCATCTTCATCTCTTGTTTCCCTCAGGAGAGCCAAGCCATCCCATTGGTGTCTGTGGCAAGTGTAACATCTGGAGGAAGCTCAAACAAAGAGGTGAAAAGACAGCTGTCTAATGTATCAGAAGAAGAACGGGGAGAAAAATTGGAGAAGGCAGGGGATACCTCAGAAACTGGTAATGTTTGTGTTAATGTGTACAGATCACCCTTTGATGGTACTCTGGGCAGCACAGTGTTATGCTGTATATCAGCAGACTTTTGTTTATTCAGGCAGATGGGGAATGCCTTAACATCTTGGATAAAAATCTCAAGTCTTTGGATAATCCTAAACTTCCTTAATGGGAACCATTATTTTATCTTGATTTAAGATCTTGAAAAAGAAGAATCAAGTCTAATTTTTTAAAATTTAAGGATAGAGAGAAATTTCATGAATATATTATTCAAGACCAGAGTCCTCTTTAATAAAAATTGACTATGCTGGGAGACTGTAAAAGAATTCCCTAATTTATGCAGTGCAGGAGAAAGTTTACAAATATGAAGGGGTTTGAGCTGAGAGATCTTCTTTTGAAATAAAGGCAGCTATAGTGAGCAGCAGCGCAGGGCTGTGATGTAGCTGTGGTGGCGTGCAGAATACAGTGGGTTTCCACATTGAATGACCATGCAAGTCATCGTTATACAAGACTCCTTGTTTGTTTTGCTGAACTAAACTAACAAGGCTATCCCTTTGGAACTTGTCATTCATTTAGTAAGAGTCAATAAAGAAGGAGGTAGGCTTTTTGTATCTCGCAAACTTGTATCTTCAAACCTTACTTGTGGTCAGCCCTGTGTTCTGCTTCCTTTGACCTCAGCTTTGCTAGAAGTAGCTTGCCCTGTTAGTAGGTGTTGATCCGGTGGAGCAGTATTGAATGGTGTTATGCTGTTCGTCTGTGTGGTTTTGTGTTCTCCATCATCATAGTGTTTAAGTGCAAAGTAAGCATTGTTGAATTTATCCTCAGGTGTCCTCTGTGAGGGGTGGTGGTAGGTAGTCCCTCAATTCACAGACAAGGTAGTTGAGGCACTAACAAATGTGACCAGCTTGTGGTTATGTTAGAACCAGGGAGCCAGGAATTAGACTCAGACCCTAAGGTCAGAAGGGACCATCTAGTCTGACCTCACATTGAACCCAGATTCTCTGTGTTCCAGTGTAATACCTAATATCCCGAGCTGTCACTGGGGCAGGTGGTTGTTTACCAAACCCAAATGGGGGGAAGTGAAATTGACTCTTTAGAATGAAGAATTTAGAGTATGAGTACAATGGTTGGGAAGTGGATCTTTAGGAGGAGCCAGGCTTCATGAGATGGTTTGAGTTGAAAGTTCTTGACTATTTGACTGACTTTAATAAAATTAAACCCTAAGGTGATATGTTTAGATGCTGCACAGTATGTGCATTGCAGTTTAAAGCAGATGGATAAAGATACTTGCTCCTACTGAACTTTGTTTTGTTGCCATGTATTGAAATGTTTGAATCTGTGATAAACTTTATTCTTTTCCTCAATGTCAGACACAGTGAAGACTTCAGGTTCAGAGAATTCTCAGAATTTTCTCAAAAGAAGGTTTTCTTTGACATCCTCTTCTGGATCAGCAGAGGTTCTTGGTGAGCAGGGGTTGGGAAAAATTGCAGGAAATATGAAATATTTGATGATTATGGAGAGGATGAAGTAATGATGTAACTTACTTCCCTCCGTTCCATGCCCTTAATGGTCTGGAAAAAACACTTCAATGTTTGTCTGCAGAGGAAATAAGAACTCTTTTTTCTTAGAGAGCATCCACTGTCACTTTATATGGTATGGACTTTCCTTGCTGCATTAGGGAAATGAGTGAAGGGAAAATAAAATAACTTTTGCGCAAGACCTTGCTTCGTTTCCTTATGCTTCTATCTTAGCTTGCTTTTCACTGTGCTCTGTAAAGTATACTATCAAAAGTGCCATTTTGTGGAAAATGGAAAAACAAACAAACAAAACTTCCCTACGTTTCAGAATGCTGTATTTATGTTGTGCAAAATTCTAGTAGGCCAGTGAGAGCTGTCAGGCTAGCCCTGCAGCATATTTTTACTGTACTTCCATTTCTCTAGTATCTTGTTTTGAAAATACAGCTTCTGGGCGAATGAAAGATGATAGGTCGTGAAGACAAGTAGCGTATGTTTGATATAACAGAGAAGAAGCCTGTGAAGTTATGCAAAGGAAAGGGTGACAAGGGCTTGGAAAATGATCTTTGCTGTAGCATTCTGAATAGATATGAACAGGGCAAGACTGCTTGTGTCAAGGCCAAAGAAAAGAATGTTTTTGTAATCAAGATGCAAAATGATGGGAGCCTGGAGAGGATTTTAGCTATGCAGATAAATACTAAAGGCTGTATTTTAAAGGTGTTGTGTAGAAAGAGTCTGCAAGGCGTAGGCATAGACTGGATGTAAGGACCTAGAGAGATGTCTGAGTTGAACATGAGACTGGAGTTACAAACCTAAGTGACAGGCACAGTGGTGGTGCTGCCCACAGGGAGCAAGAAAAGAAGTGGGAGGAGGGTGAGTTCTTTGCGGGTAGTGGTTGGGAATTAAGAGCTGTGTTTTAGCCATGTTGAGGCGAGCTGGCAGCTAGACAGCCATGAGATGTTGGAAACAGGCTGTGATTTTAATTTGGGCAGGAGGAGACAAATCTCCCATAGAAAGGTAGATCTTGGAGTCATTTGCATAAGATGGTAGTTGAATTTGTTTGTGGATGATATTATGCAGAGAGAAGCTGTAGAGGGAGGAAGGAAGAGGATCAAAGACAGAGCCCAGTGGAACAGCACAGAAAGTTAGGAAGGGAGGCTGAGGAAGATCCTCTGAACCGAAGCACATGCTGAAGGAGTGATTGGAGAATCAAGGAAGACAGAGTTATAGAAGCCAAGGGAGGACAAGATTTCAAAGACAGGAGCATGACTGTGTGCAAGGCATCTGTAATGGTCAAGGAATATGAGGATGGCCTGCTTGTTCTGAGAGTTGGCTTGAGAGGTCATTGGCAGGAACACTTTCAGTTGAGTTCAAGGGCAGAAGCCAGATTAGAGGAGCTCGAGGGTGGAACTGGAGGAGAGGCACTCCAGACAGTGACTGGAAAATGGTAGGGTAATTTAGTGACGCAGAATGTAGTAAGTGGAGTTGCTCTTTGCTCATGGTACTGAGGCTACAGCAGTTGTTTTACTCATGCAGAAAGTGCCAGATTTTTAATAGTGACAAGAGATCATGATGTTGGTTTGTACATTTTGTCTCAGCAGCATATTGACAGCTAAGACTCTGTTGGGAAGTCAGCTGATGATTCAGGGGAAAGACTGGTGCCTATTAGACAACTGGGATCATACCAGGAGTTTTCCCATCATCCTTTATCTGATTTAACTCCAGAGAACCGAAAAGGTCTTAGCATTCTGTGGATAGAAAAGGCAGCCAAATCTGGGAAGAGCATTTTTCCTTCCCCTGCTCAGTTCCCTGTATTTTTAGGGTGTAGAATATACTATGTTCTCCCAATTCTCAGATTTGGTCATGTGCAAAGAAAGTAATAAAATGGATTAAAACCCCACAATCTTTGTTGCAAGCCAGCTTCAGAGCACATTAATCATCTCTAGAGGACAAACAGATAAGTAGGTCATATAGAAGGTCCAGCAAACGCATAGACCTTGAGATCTCATGATGGATGGAGTTGTCAAAGTACAAAGTAATGTCATTACCTCTTGACAGCTGGCATCCTCATTCTAAATGTTTTACAGAATAAGCAATTTGGAAAGTAAAATAGCAACTTTTTGCTTGTAGGAGACAAAATAAAGACTAGATTTCCTTCCTCAAAACAGAATGTGTTCTACATGTGCTCCAAATTCTTATGTATGGTGTTGCATTCCTATTGAATCATAGAATCATAGGGTTGGAAGGGACCTCATAGGTCATCTAGTCCAACCCCCTGCCAGAGGCAGGACCACTCCCACTTAAACCATCCCAGTCAGGGTTTTGTCCAGCCGGGCCTTAAACACCTCCAAAGATGGAGACTCCACCACCTCCCTCGGCAGCTCATTCCAAGACTTCACCACTCTCCTAGTAAAAAAGTTTTTTCTAATATCCAGCTTAGACCTCCCTAACCGCAACTTGAGACCATTGCTCCTCGTTCTGTCCTCCGTTACTACCGAGAACAGTCAAGCTCCATCTTCCTTAGAGCATCCCTTCAAGTAGTTGAAGGTTGCTATCAAATCCCCCCTCAATCTTCTCTTCTGCAGACTAAATAAGCCTAATGCTTCCAGTCTTTCCTCATAGGGCTTGTGCTCTAGCCCTTTAATCATTTTGGTTGCCCTCCTCTGAACTCTCTCTAGCATGTCCCTGTCCTTTTTGTAGTGGGGAGTCCAAAACTGAACACAGTATTCTAGATGTGGCCTCACCAGTGCAGAATAGAGGGGAATGATCACAGCCCTTGATCTGCTGGTAATACTTCTTTTGATGCAGCCCAGTATGCCATTGGCCTTTTAGGCAGCAAGAGCACACTGCTGACTCATGTCCAGCTTCCCATCCACCATGACCCCCAGGTCCTTTTCTACACTGTTGCTACTTAGCTGAATGTTTCCCAGCCTGTAGCAGTGCATGGGTTTTTTTTGTCCCAAATGCAGGATTTTACACTTATCCTTATTGAATCTCATAAGATTTCTATTGGCCCACTGTTCCAATTTATCTAGGTCTCCCTGAATCCTGTCTTTGCCCTCCAACGTGTCTACTGGTCCCCCCAGCTGGGTGTCATCCGCAAACTTACTGAGAATGTAGTCTATTCCATCATCCAGATCATCGATGAAAATGTTGAACAGAACCGGCCCCAGGACTGACCCCTGGGGCACACCACTTGTGACCGGTTGCCAGCTAGACATGGAACCATTGATTCCTACACGCTGAAACCGTTGATCTAGCCAGTTCTCTATCCACCTTATAGTCCACCTATCCAACCCATACTTCCTTAATTTGCCAATGAGAATGCTGTGGGAAACTGTATCAAAAGCCTTGCTAAAATCAAGGTATAGCATATCAATGGTGCTTCCTGCATCCAGAAAACCAGTCATCTGCTCATAGAAGGAAATGAGGTTGGTCAGGCATGATTTACCCTTGGTAAATCCATGCTGACTGTTCCTGATCACTTTATTTTCCTCTAAGTGTTTGAGGATGGATTCTTTGAGAATCTGCTCCATAATTTTTCCAGGGATTGAGGTGAGGCCGACTGGTCTGTAATTCCTTGGATCCTCCTTTTTCCCTTTCTTGAAAATAGGCACTACATTTGCTTTTTTCCAGTCCTCTGGCACCTCCCCCGTTCTCCATGAGTTTTGAAAGATAATGGCCAGCGGTGCAGCTATTTCATCGGCCAATTCCCTTAGCACCCTTGGATGCAGTTCGTCCGGCCCTGTGGACTTGTGCAAATCCAGCTTCTTTAAGCAGTCCCTAACCTGACCTTCCATCACCAAGGGCCTGTCTTCGTCTCTCCCATCTGCCACACCCATGGTAGTGGGCTGGGAGCTGACCCTGCCTGTGAAAACTGAAGCAAAAAATGCATTGAGCACTTCAGCTTTTTCCTCATCCTCTGTCACAAGGATGCCTGCCCTATTCAGCAAGGGGCCTACACCATCCCCGATCCTCTTTTTGTTACTAATATACTTGTAGAACCCCTTCTTGTTATTTTACATCCCTCGCTAGCCGCAACTCCATTTGTCCTTTGGCCTTTCTGATTTTATCCCTGCAGTCCCTAGCAATATCTTTATATGCCTCTTTGGACATCTGACCAAGCTTCCACTTCCTGTAAGCTTCCTTTTTACGTTTAAGCTCAGAGCAGAGTTCTCTGCTAAGCCATTCTGGCTGCCTCACATGTTTGTTCTTTCTCCTAATTGGAATGGCAACTTCCTGTGCCCTTAGCAGAGTTTTTTTTAAAATATAGCCAACTCTCTTGGACTCCTTTCCCCTTCAGATTAGCTTCCCAAGGGATCCCGCCCATCAGTTCCCTGAGGGAGCCAAAATCTGCTTTTTTGAAGTCCAGGGTTTTTGTTTTGCTTCTTTCCTTCCTTCCTTTAATCAGCATCCTGAACTCAACCATGTCATGGTCACTACTGCCTAGCTTGCCATTTACCTCTATGTCCCTGATCAATTCTTCCCTGTTTGTGAGCAGCAGGTCGAGCGGTGCAAGGCCCCTAGTTGGTTCCTCTAGCATTTGTACTAGAAAGTTGTCCCCAACACTCTCTCAAAATCTCCTGGATTGCCCATGCACTGCTGTATTGGCCTCCCAGCAGATGTCAGGGAAATTGAAGTCCCCCATGAGCACCAGGGCCTGTGATCTAGAAGCTAGTTGTCCATAGAACACCTCATCCACCTCCTGCTTCTGGTTTGGTGGTCTATAGCAGACACCCACCACAACATCCCCCCTGTTGCTTTCCCCTCTCAATGTAACCCACAGACTTTCTACTGGCATGCTTCCACTTCCATAATGGAGCTCTGAGCAGTCATAGTGCTCTTTTACATATAATGCTACTCCTCCCCCTCTTCTTCCCTGCCTGTCTTTCCTGAACAGTTTATAACCATCTATGGCAGAACTCCAGTCGTGCAGACTATCCCACCACGTCTCTGTTATTCCTATGATATCATAGTTCCCTGTCTGTGCTAGTATTACCAATTCTTCTTGCTTATTTCCCAGGCTCCTCGCATTAGTGTATAGGCACCTAAGATACCTGGCCAATTGCCCTATTTTGTCATGTTGATTTCCAATTCTATTACATAAACCTCCTTGCATTTTTTCTAGGAGTTCCCCTCCCCCACTCTCCTTGCATACTGGGGCTTCAGTAGAGCCCTTAAGACATTTGTTTGATTCCCCCCCCTCTCCCCCCATGGCATGAGCCACGCATGAGGTTGCCGCCTTGTGAGTAATGGCTTTGTTCTTGTGAACAAGTATTCAGGAGGGGAGAAACAGTGAGGTACTGTCAGAAGTTGCCAGGATCTCTGGCACTTGCATGGTAACTTTTGTACTGGAAGTGTGTAGTCAGCAGTGAGCAAGAGTCACTGATAAGGATGAAGTGCCTCTCATTTGCCTGTCTCATTCTGTTCCTTTGCTTTAAGATTTCAAGTTAGCATTTGCTCTGCTCCATCCTTTCTGATTCCCACTTCGTCAGCAAGACTGTTTAATTTAAGGGGTGGGGTGGGGGATGGGGGAGTTCCCACCTACAAACAGGAATAGTAGGAAGGCATGACTTGTAGAACTCTAGCAGATTAGTATTTTCATCCACGAGGTGCCTTTTCTTTGCTCTTTCTGATTTTAATAGAGCCAAGTGTGAGATGCTCTGTGATAAGATGTGGTACATTCTCTTTTACACCTTGTCTGGCAAAGCACTTAAGCATGTGTGCTTGGCTTTACACACAACTGTTTTGCTGAATCAGGGCCTTGATGTATGAAGCTCATTTTGGTTGTGTAACACAAGCATGTAGATGACCTTGTTCTCTTTGAGGTAAAGAGATCTCTTTGGGGCTTCTCCTTGCGGTAGAGAGCTCTCTTTGGAGCTTCTAAGGCTCTTACGGAAGCTTTCCTGGGGTGACTGTTTTGGAGCGTGAGCTGCGCCTTTTATTGAAAGGTTGATAATTGATTAGTATTTTTGCCCCACTGGGCCTTAGTGGCTTCCAGAACTGTTACATTTGCTTCATTGATAGAGGCAGAACGGAAGAGATGGAATAGGTTTCCGACAGAGAAAGGGGAGATAACCCAAGACCCTACCTTGGAGGGTTCTGCGTTCCTCAGAGCGAGCGGTGACTCTGTGAGAGCCCGAACCTGCACATAACTCCTCCCCTTCTGAAATAAAAGAACTTATCATTTTCAGTTGCTCAGAGTGACTGAACATTAAATGACATTCTCATCACATGTCCAACACTGGAGAGAGCTCTGTCTTGGTCAATGAGGATTTCCTTCAAAAGACTTGTTGGAAAATTATACAGGACTTAAGAGATATGTGATGTCATTTTGAAGGTCACTAAGATGTTTTGCTGCTGAACCATACACTCTGTGTGAAAGGGCTGGAAACTGTCAGTCGGGTGGAACACTACTGCTCTGGGGATGGAAAATGGATAGAGATAAGACAGTTTACACAGTTTTCTTTGTCTTGCTGTCTGTGGAGCCTTTTCATAACATCCCTTGTGGATATGTGAATTTCTAGAAGTTGCAGGATGATCCAGCTGTGTTGCATTTTTTTGCTCTGTGCAATTCTGAACTTTAGGTATAATGGCCTATGGCTGTCACATGGGTCCTTGATGAGACTGGCCAAGAGGAGCTGGACCAAAGGGAAGGCTAATAGAGCTATGGTGGTGGGAGTGCTTTGAAAAAACCTCTTTCCTTCTGTTTGCAGGTGGCTCCAGTGGCACCAAGTCAGATTTGGATATGGCGTATGAGAGAGCTAGGGTGCACTTCAGCCCAGATGAAACCCCAACCAGTCCTGTTGTGAGCAAGGTAGATATTCATTTCAGGAGGTTGTAGACTCATTTTTCTCCTTCCCCTTTTTTTGGCTCTTCCTCATTCACCTTAATAAGGGATTCTGTTGTGTTTAGTATTTTATGGTTGCAAGATATTTTATGTGACCTTGCATGTATGCTGGTGGAGCTCTCAGGCTCTCTCTGCGAGGGTTTTGTTAGTTCCAGACCTCATGTACAACCAGACATTTGCAGAAGCTCATCAGTTGTCTTGTATAAGTGTATTTAAAACTTGTAATTACCTGATAGAATTTAATGGCTCTTTTGGCTCATTAGTCCCGTCAAGGAATCTGGTACTGAAGCATGGGAAAAAAGTCCTTATGCAGCTGCTCTGACGAGTAATGGTGGTACTTACAGTATGCTGTAGTTACTTTAGCTTGGATGTTACCAGAATATCAAAAGGGAATAAATATACCTAATGGATGAATCTTCTGCCAGATCATGCTTTATCTGTCAAACCGGATTGACAGGAAAAGGAGTTCAAAAGCCAGATCCAGACTGTGAGAATGTACCTGGGTTTTCAGTCCTGTGGTTTGTAAAATCTGCTTTTCTTTTTCCAAGACTTGTCAAATTTAAACTTTTTTAAAAGCCCAGGTGAGAGTGTGAGCGGCGGGTTTCACTTGAGAGCAAAAATGTGCAGCTGAATAATTGCACATCTCTTCAATTTTTGAGGGCTGAATGGAAATTTTGGTAAAGAGATTTACATTGTAAAATGCTGGAACAGCTTAATTATAGGAACATGAATGGTGATGTGCTGAATGACTGGAGCATTAGTTGTTCAAGGACTATTGGTTTCCCCTAGTGACTTTCTTCCTCTTTATCATGTGATGAATATTAAATGCCTGTCCTCCCTTAGGAAGTGCTAATGAATTGGTGATAGTGACAGTGGTGATAGTGACAAGTTCCCAAGTTTGCAATCTGTAGGAGTCAGACAAGACCCAAGTAGACTGTGATGAGGTAGCCATCTTCAGATGGACTCCTAAGGGTCACCTTTCAGAAGGCAATGTATATGAGGCGTGTCTGGCCTAGTCTTGGCTCTTCTTTATGCTGTCACTGGACTGAGCTGGAAAGGTGCTTTTGGGGCTTCACAGAGCACTGCTGAGTGGTGTCCTCTGATGGCAGCACCTCCTGCACAGAAGGACAGAGAGAGGCAGACTCTGGGTTTCATGCTATGTTTCCTCCTACCCTGGAGGATGTAGTGGTGGGGCTGTATAAGGGCGGTGAGCAGAACTGGAAGGGGAGGAACTCTTCACCAATGTAGCTGGTAGTCACAGGTTTTCTAGGTTCTACATAGGACTATGGCCATCCCCACCTCCTCACCTGTTTGGGTTTCAGGTGAGATTAAACAAAGAATCCTTTTCATCCTTAAAAATGCTTTGCAGTACATGTGGTGGTTTGGAGACTGGAAAGGTGAAGGCATTAGTCTCTGGAAATTCCCCACATAATGCATGTAACTTAGCAGGCAGCTTGTGACAGTCTGCTCCCAAGATCCAGTCCGGTGTGCTGCTGTGACCCCCCCCCCCCAGTTCCCACTCCTGAACCCCGATTCACCCTGCTTTGCCAAGTGACCACTCACTCCTGAGTTGGTCCACTCTGGCCTCTAATGTGCAACCAGTCCCGAGCAGTGGGGGTGTACCCTTGAGCTACTCAAGGATGGTCCCCCAGCAAGCACCCACCCTGGCCACAGTTACTACACTGGGAGCTATGGTCTACAGAGATTAGGACCCACTCCTAACTACCATGTACTGAAGTCCATCTATTTAACAAAGCAATGGATTGTGCCTAGCCCTCTTCACTCACACTGTCTAAAGATCACACAGCTTTAGATAAAACAACTACAAGTTTATTGATCAGATTAAAATTCTAAGTGAGAATATGGCCAGTCATGGCAGAATCTCAATATAAATGAGTCAGGAGAGACAACAAGAAAATGGAAGCTTAAACATACATACTATCCTAATGTCTCTACTTAAACTGACCTTATAGTTCAGGGGTGGCCAAACGCATGGAGCTCGAGAGCCACACAATTTGATTATTAAACCTTCAGGAGTCAAACTGAGGCATATAGCCATATACTTTTACCTACTAAATTGATTTGCTGATGTTCTTCCATGAGCCACATTTTTTCACTCAAGAGCCACATGTGGCTCCCGAGCCGCAGTTTGGCTACACCTGTTATAGTTCAAGTTCATGTTGAAGGTGCTCTGCTGTCAGATGTTCATACAGCCAGTCTCTGCCTATGACCAGTCAAGGCCCAGATCTTGCTTGAAGTTGTTTCAGGATGGAGAGTCTCCACTTAAAAACCTCAGAACTTTCTGAGTGGTGTTTTGTCTCCAAACCCTCTCATCCCCTCCCTTTCTGGGCATAGTCATCCCTTTTGTCTCTTCCAAGCCGCCTTAATTAGCATATCTTTGCTGTCTTCACAAGGTGCTTGCTTGCTGCTGTTCTGTCTTGCATCCCCCCAGCCATGCTAAGCATGCTACATGACTATGCACATGCATAAAGCTGCAGGAAATATGATATCATACTAACAATGTAGACTAGGTTATGAGCATCCTTAAAGAAGCATCACATGGTGTAACAGGCAACAAATCATACAATCACAGTGTACAAGTGAAGAGAAAAATCGCATAGATCATAACCCAGGGTACACAGATGTGCATCCCATGACATTGCTCTCCAGTCAGACTGGAGTGCATGCATGCCACAAGCCTCTGGGATTTTTGTGGGAGTGCACCTGTCTTTTGGCTGGTAGGTTCTAGACCCTCTGCCTGCTCTTAACAGGGACAAAGAAGCAGTTTTCCCCTCATGTCCATGGTGAGGGTTGGAATTTTTTCTGAGAATTTCTTCATCTGCACAGATGTTTACGTTTCTGGATTCATTTGTCATGTCATTGCATGTCTTGCTGTTTATAATTAAGTCTTAATTCCATCATCTCAGCAGCTGTCTAATTGTGAAACACTCAAGGGGAAAAACCTTTAAAAGTCTTACTCCTCTCCTTTTCCAGGTTCCTGAAAGGCTGGATGAATAAACCTATTATTACATTAGGATGAAAAGCTGACTAAGGAAACATAAGTTTGATTAATTTAGTGAGCAGTTGTGTGGGGGTTTTTTTTTTGTTTTGTTTTGTTTTTTGTTTTAGAAAGTCCTGCTTGTTTTTATGCCACCAGTTTCAATAGGTTGAGGTGCATAGATGATGAAACAGGTTTTTCCCCCTGCTACATGGTAATTTCCTGCATGAAAAATATGTCATCTCTGCTTTTTAAAGTCTATATTGAAGAAGATGGTGACGGTGACAGAAACTCCCTCTGCGGTTTTCCATTACGTAGAGGATGACCTAGCTGCTCAAGACTCCTGTGCCAGCAAGCAAGTCGATGCCATCTTCGAAGCTGCAAAGAAAGACCTTTTAACACTGATGAAACTTGATGTAAGTTATTAAAGGAAAAATGACCTCCCTGTGTCTCTCATCCCATTCTGCACCATCAGTAAGAAGTAAATTATTTCCTTAGTGTTTGCAAAGGCTTTAAGAGGGAAATGGACTGACTAAGGAAAGTTCTTCTGTTCCTCAGCCTGTTAAAGGTGAAAGCAGGATTGAAGTAGATCTAAGTTTACATCTGTGATGTTTAATGCGCAACTGGTAGCCATTTGAGTTCATTTTTGCTTTTTGAAGTTGCAGTTGCTTCTCTTACTGGTAGGAATCACAAATGCTTTTCCTGCAGGTAAGTGCAAAACACCCTCTCATTTTCATCCAATATTGCAATTTGTTGTCATTGACTGATAATTAGTTTAGTGTAGCTTGAGTACTGTTCCTCCTGCAGCAGCTGTTTCCTCCTCTTGACTGCCTGTAGATGGCACCATGCTATGTGGTTGCAACAAGTGCAAATTAGCCTTT
Source organism: Podocnemis expansa (assembly GCA_007922195.1). Taxonomy (NCBI): domain Eukaryota; kingdom Metazoa; phylum Chordata; order Testudines; family Podocnemididae; genus Podocnemis; species Podocnemis expansa. The sequence goes on from ML682098.1 coordinate 2,075,769, forward strand.
GGCTGCCATTGTGCTAGGTGGGGGACTACATTATATAAGCATTTGTGTTTTGCCCCTGTGTCTCTAAGAGCAATAGAAACACCCCAGAGCTCAGACTGTCCTCAGACAGATGAATACCAGATCAAGGCTTCAAAGATAAGCTGTAGAGCTCGAATTTAGTTGCATATTTAACTGCATTGCTTCAGGGCTTAATAGGGATTTTGGAGTTTTTTTCTCATTGCAACAGGTGATTTTGAATTCATCTTCCTTTAAGTTGTTCCCCAGTGATTGAATCTTAACTACTTTGATTTGCTGTTACAGTGTGGCCTGTTCCCATGGCTTACACTTCCCCACATTTATTTCCTCCCGTTCTGTAAGTTCCCCCTATCTTCAAAGTGTCTGATGAAGTGGAATCTTCTCACATGAAAGCTCATGCAATAAATAAACGTGTTAGTCTTTAAATGCCACAGGACTGCTTGCTTGTCTTGCTTTCTACAAAAAAAAACAAGGAGTCGTGTGGCATTTTAAGATTAACAGATTTATTTTTCGCATGAGCTTTCATGAGAGAAAATCCTACTTTGTCAGATGCTTCGAAGATGGGTGAACTTACAGAATGGAATGAAAATAAATGCAAGGGGGTGTAAAACATAGGATCAGGTCATACAGTAACTTGAAGATTTTCACAGAGATTTCAACAATTTGCACTCCACCATCAAATTGAGCCTGGAACACTCTACACAGGAGATGCACTTTCTTGACACTACAGTACAAATCAGGGATAGACACATCACCACCACCCTGTACCGAAAACCTGCTGAATGGTATAGTTACCTACATCCTTCAAGCTTCCATCCTAGACACACCACACAATCCATTGTCTACAGCCAAGCCCTAAGATATGACCGCATCTGCTCTGATCCCTCAGACAGAGACAGACATCTTGAGGATCTCTATCAAGCATTCTTGAAACTACGGTACCCACCTGGGAAACTAAGAAAACAAATTGACAGAACTAGATGGGTTCCCTGAAGTTGTCTACTACAGGAGAGGCCCAAGAAAGAAAACAACAGAACACCACTAGTCACCACATATAACCTGCAAGTCAGACCTCTGCAACAGATCATTAAGGAGCTACAGCCTATTCTAAAAGATGATCCCTCTCTCTCTCTCTCTCTCTCTCAAGCCTTGGGAGACAGACCTCTCCTTGCCTACAGACAGCCCCCTAATCTTAAACAGATACTCACCAGCAGCTACAGACCTAACAACAGAAACATTGAAGCAGGCACACACGCCTGCAACAAACCACGCTGCCAGGTCTGCCCACATATCTGCACAATAGATACCATCATAGGTCCTAATCAAGCCTGCTACTCCATCAAAGGCTCATTTACCTGCTCATCTACTAATGTGATCTATGCCATCATGTGCAAGAAATGCCCCAACACCTTATGCATTGGACAAACAGGACGATCGCTGCGCAAAAGAATAAATGAACACAGAGTTGATATCAGAAATCACAAAACAAACAAACCAGTTGCTGAGCACTTCCATCTTTCTAATCACTCGATAAATGATTTGTTAACTACCGTCGTCAGAGATGTGGCTGGATCATCAAGACTTCAAAGAGAAACAGCTGAACTCGAATTAATATGCTTGCTAAATTCTGTGAAAGCAGGACTTAATCGAGACTATGGGTTCTTTTCCCATTACAAAAGGTAATTTGATTTCAGGCTTCCTCTGGTTTGAACCTAACAACTGCTCTGATTTGCTGTTACTATATGACCTGATCCTATGTTTTACACCCCCTTGCATTTATTTTCATTTCATTCTGTAAGTTCACCCATCTTCGAAGCATCTGATGAAGTGGGATTTTCTCCCACAAAAGCTCATGCGAAAAATAAATCTGTTAGTCTTAGTCTTAAAGTGCCAAATGACTCCTCCTTTTTTTTGCTGGACTAGACTAACACAGCTATTCCTTTGGAAATTGCTTTCTACATACATCTTGTGGGGGAGACAGCAGGATCTTCTGGCTAGAGCAGGGGAATAGGAATTGGAAAAACTGATCCTGTCTTGAGAAGTGACCTTGGGGAAGTCACCTTGCCTTTTGTGCCATGATTTCCTCTTGTACTAAATGGAGTTAATACTTCCCTACCTCACTGGAGGTTATAAAGCATAATCATTTAGTGCATATGAAATTCTGAAACTCTGAGGGAAGGTTCTCTGAAAGTAGTTAACTCACTACCACAGAAGTAAATGATTGTAGCAGTTGATTTTTAAACTATGTGCTATCAGGCAGATACAGTGTGTGTGTCACCTTTCTTAGTAGAGCAAGCTATCACAATGGGAGGAATCAAACTTTGGTGGAAATGTGATCACTCAAATGCAGGAAATAATTCAGCTGATCACCAAGTCAGCTCTTATAGTCTAGTACTGCATGTCACAAACCACAGCTGGGCCCTTGACATCAGGGGTTCTAAAATTAACACACATTGTAACACCTCAGTGTCTGAAAGAAGGAGAGAGAGAAAGTTAATTTGAATATTTCAGGCCTGATGGCCTTGCGCACTATTATTTATGGAGGGCTTAATTTAGCTCTTCAAAGCAGCATTGACTTCTCTTTTGGGACTCTTATGTGCCCTATCATTTTGCTTTCAAGGCAAAACAAAAGTCAGTTTGAATGTTTCAAACAGTTATAAAAGCCTGAAAACAGAATATGCCCATTGTTCTCATGGTGTCAGATAGAGGCTATCATGTCTAATTATACCCGTTAATTAGAGTGTTTAAAACAATAGCCTCTCTCGTAGTGTGTAATTTAAAAGTGAGCCTGCCAGGTGACTTCAGTCATGCTGAGAGCATAGGGCCTGAGTCATAGGAGAGAACAACGAGCTGCCATGTTTTCCCAGAACTTGGTGAAGCAAATACCAGGCAACTTCATTTCCCTCTTAGCTGGGGGCTTTGAAAGAGCTGCAGCTTCCACCTCTTCACTCAGCAGGGAGAGTAGCCTGTAAAAAATGGAATTTGTGACACTGTGATTATAACAGTAACTGTGGGTTACAGGTGTAGTGTCTGGTTGAGCCATATCTCTGGCCAGCCTAATATTCTCAAGTTAGTGTCTTCTAAGGTTTTGCTGTAACACTTGCTATAGACTGTTTAGTACTTCATTTGAATTGGAGGCTTGGGAGATGGGTTGGTGGTGTCAGTTCAGCTAGTGGAGGACAGGGTTCCATGTCACAGAAACACTTCATAATTCATAGTAATTGGTATTCCAAAGGCAGATTGCACTGTGGACAGTAAACTGTTTTCTCTCACCCTTTCTGGAGCCTGCAGGGTAGCCCCAAAAGCGTGTTGGTGGGGCAGTGTGTGAGTGAGGCCTGTCAATCTGACATCAGTCTCCTGCAGAGTTGAGGCTGCTTGGTGTGACAGGCTGTTCCCCAGAACTGGTCCTGTTTGCCTAAATGGGATAGGAATCCTGGGACATATTTATCTGCTTTCCGTCTGGACTAGACACACATTGCTAACTGTGGGCTAAGAATAGCACTGCTAGAGGCGTGGGCTAGCTGTCCAAGTACCCTGCACTCAGCTGCAGTGTCAGCGTACGGTTGCATCCAAGTGATGTGATTCCCAGCTTGTGTAGATGTATCCATGCTACCTCTGCTTGATCCAGTACCTAAAAATAAATCTGGAGCTGCAGCAGAAGGGGGTAGCCACTTTGAACACATGCCTAACATCTCTGATGGGCACTCATCTGTGGTGGCGACGGGTGTCAGCTCACCCCACCTTTGTATTGTTTTTAGCGTGGCAGCTCTCATCAAGCAACTACTGTCCATTGACATCCCTTCAGGGTCAGATTTGGGTTGACCTGGGAGCTAATTGAGTGGGCTGTGGCTATGCTCCGGTATGCAGTGTACAGGGAGAACTGGGGTAAGCAGGCTGTAATTACTGGAGACAACATTTGAGCAGGATACATAGGACTATTATGATGATTGTTTTTTCATGGAGGTCAGTGAGGTGAGTTGACATCAAAAAATGTACATAAAATGAGAGAAGTAGCTAAAGCTCCTTGATGCTCTGCTTTCATTTAGTGTAGATCTGTGTCTAATTCATTTTTCCCATTGACCGAAGTGAAATGTCATCTAAATGTGATCTTTCATACACATCCAAGGATAATTGGCACAGCTCATTTCAGTGCTAGCTGTGATTTGAGAAAACCAGCAAACGAATGGCTTCAGAAGGGAGCCAGTAGACTGCTCAAGGCCTTGAATTCAAGGGCAAGGTGTGGGCTTGCTGCTGGAGCTGTGTGGGTGTTGGGTGTCTTTATATCTGACTAGGAATGTGTGTGTTTGTATAGTCCTGTTCTGTTGAAGGGCAACTGAAAAGCATTTGAAAATTCAATTTAGGAAGATTTTTCAAGATCTCAATTGAGAGCGTTGCATTAAGGTCTTATGTGGTGTTGTGTGGATGCTTTTGATCAATTGCACCCATCAAGTGGAACTGGCTGTTCACTCTGCTTTTGGGGAGAGGTGTCAGGTCTAGCTGGAGGCCTGGGGAACTCAATTTCAAAAGGGATAGCTGTGTTAGTCTAGTCCAGTAAAAAAAACAACAAGCAGTTGTGTGGCACTTTAAGACTAACAGATTTATTTTTTGCATGAGCTTTCGTGGGAGAAGATCCCACTTCCTCAGATGCTTCTAAGATGCTTCTAACTTACAGAAAGGAATGAAACTAAATGCAAGGGGGTGTAAAACATAGGATCAGGTCATAAAGTAACAGCAAATCAGAGCAGTTTACAGGCTCAAACCATGGGAAGCCTGAAGTCAAATTACCCTTTGTAATGGGAAAAGAACCCATAGTCTTGACTGAGTCCTGCTTTCACAGAATTTAGCTTGCATATTAATTTGAGTTCAGCTGTTTCTCTTCACCCAACTTGCATTTAAGCAGACAGGTGCCTTCTGGATATGAAGATGATAATCTTTAAAACACCTTGATTGATTTTTTTTTCCTTTCACATAAGTCAGTCTTCCAGATCCCTCTCAGTGTTATCTCAACACTTACTGAATTGAGGACTTGAAAAAATAAGGTGAAAAGCCTTCAAATTGATTTTTGGGAAAAAAGGCTTAGTTGGCAAGTGTTTGCACATGCAAGCAAGGGTTGCCATTAAAAAGTTATTTCCTCTCTGATGTCCTGTAAGAATGTTCCAGTAGGAAGGGGTGAGTAAACAGGGCTTTGCTGAGTTTTGCATGAGTCCTTTGGGAAAGTGACCAAGTGCTGTTCCAGAGAGATCACTTTCACTCCACAAGGGTTTGCAGATACATCATCATCATGATTGATGCATCCATGGCTGGCCTCCGGTATTAGTCTTCATACTTGCTTGATACTAGGAGGCTTTGTGAATTAAATGCTTTGGCCTCATTGATGGTTCTTTTTGAAGTGGTTTGACTGGAGCCAGTTTTCCTTGACTTGGTGGTATTTGTTCCCAGATGATGGGAAATTCCCAACATTCTCTGGGACATCTCACTCTTATTGTGTTATGACTAGCCCTGAACAGCAGACTCCTGTTGTCTTTATTTGGGCCACATAAATTATCTTCACATGTGCCTCACTGTGGATTCAGTGATCAGGGGCTTACTCTGGTAGTTCTTGGGGTATCCAGGGCTGTGAGACACCTTATTACCCCTGCCTTCAGCCTGAGAGAGTCTTGTCAAACTCCACTAGCTTGTCAGTCACTCAAGCGCTCTCCTGTGGGCTGTGCCAGCCTTGACTTTACCTGGCAGATTAACAACAGGTGCAACCAAGTCTCCTTATAGTGTTCTCTTGCGTATTTAGCCCCGACACTGGTTACTCTCAGACATTTCAGCTGTGCCCAACTAACTTTGGTTGACTTAAATTAGTGCTGATTGTATTATGCACAGAACTTGTGAACACTTAAGATAAAATGAGAGTTTAGTTAAGAAAAAAATGGAGATTCCATTAGAAACAAGAAAGAGTGATGGAAATGGATGGTTTCAATGCAAAATAAAACTATAAGAGGCAAACTAGAGCCTGCACTTAGTAGTCACCTTTCCTATCTAATAAAGTAGGTCTCCCCCCATGCTCACTCTGTTGCTGAGCTGGCTGGCTTCCCAGGAATCATGATCATGCAACACCTGTGTGTGATAAGATGTCTCCTTGGTTAATAGATGCAGAATGTCTTTTTCCAGCCTGAATCAGTCTTGTCTTTTTTTTTCACAGACATTGTGATCCCGGAGACAGCATTTGAGTGGCATTTTTCTGCATTGTTGTAACACTGAACAGTTGGTCAATACATTACATTATTGGTTAGTGAGGGAGGGTTGTCAGCTCCATCCTGCTCGAATGGGCCATTGCTGAGGATGTGATTCCCTGGTGACTAGCTTTCACTCTAAGACCACATGGCATAGTTTTAATTGGATAAGATACTGTGGCGTGGTTTCTGACCTGTACTAGCCTGGAAAGTGTTTAGAGAGCCTTTAGAGAGCTCGCATGAAAGGTAGCCAATAGAAAGGGGCTTTGGGGTACCCCATCAGCGCCCAGGCAGCCAGCATATAAGGGAGCTGGAGAACAGAGCAGGGACACCTCCTCCCAGGATTTCAAAGGAGAAGACTGTCACACCCGGGACAGAGCAGCAGCTGACTGCTGGGACTCAGCGGAGTCAATGGCCCTGAAGCCAGGACAAAGAAGGGACTGGGGTATGAGGAAGTGGCCCAGGGAAATCTGTAGAGGAGTTGTGTGGGAGATGCAGTGAAATGCTGCCATACCCAGGGTCCCTAGGCTGGGACACAGAGCAGTGGGCAGGTCTGGGTCCCCTCCACATCCCCAGTTGCTATGGGACAGGTGGCAGGACTGCAGTAGCCACAGTGGGAGGCATCTAGGAAGGACTTTAGAATCTCTTGGAAGTGGAGAGCACAGGTTGTGACATGACTTAGAGGACAGTCACAAAAAGGAGGGTCCAGTGGGATCAGGACTGTGTATGAGGCAACAAGGAAGGGGGTATTTGTTTGGCTTAAGAAATGATTCCCCATGTAGCCAGTAGGCACCTCAGGCACCAAGGTAATGAGGTGGACCATGTTACAGGAATGCTTTCCTGTCATATTCATTGAATGAAGCCAAGTTACCTTAAATATTATCTGTACATGCATCTTGAAGTAACAGAATATCGATTAATTACAAGCTTCCAGTTAAGACCTCACATGCTGCCTTTTATGGTTAATAAACTGTGTGACCTAAGCCTCCTGGGATAACCCTCTGAATGCACCAAAATCAGGGCAAGCTGCAAAACAAGGGGCCAAACCGCTAATGGGTGGTACGTAAACAAGTCTCCCACTCAGTAACAAAACATGCTTCCTATTCCCCACTCTGGTCATCACCAACCATAACAAAATGGAAGCAGCCCCTTTATTTCACATCAGCTTCTCTAGTCCCCATCTAGCCACTGGGTCTCTTAAAAGAATAGGTTCTCCTGACCCCAAAGGGCCAGTCACATCACCCAGAACCATATATGCTTGGATCCTTCCCAAGATACCATGCTGTCACCCAATCCTTTAGTAACTATAACTGAAGGTTTAATATAAAAGGAAAAGAAACAAAATATGAGAGATTTTAAAGGGTCAACATGAATCACATACATACAAATGATTTAGAGTCCATAGAAAGCAAATCCTTGAAGAATGTGTAGTTTGCAGGTTAGGCCGGTTCTTCTGGTATGTACCCAGCTCCTGAGCGGGTCTGAGTCTTTTGTTCAGTCCCAGAACAACAGTTCTAGAGGACGGCGTTGGTTGCAGATAAACTGAAGGGTGAAGACAAAATGGAGATGGGGCCTCTGCCTTTTATCACTTTTTGCTCTCCACATGCTCTCAGGGTTTTTGCCAAATCAAAATGGAGCTGAGTCTCATGGTCAGCCTGGGTGACTGGCGAAACAGGTTTCTTCCTAGGCCCACTGTATCTGGGAGCTCTTAATGGGCAATTAAGATGACAGCGCTTTTGCAAACGCCCGGTCTGGGATTGACTCAGAATCAAACAACTTGGAACACACACAAAAACAAATAGATTACTAGTTTCTAATACAGGCATGATACCTACATATAAGCCATATAATCATTCTTAGCAGGTCACAGTCTTTTTATTGATACTAAACATGGGATGTCGCATATGTATTATTGCAAATATGAAATATTAATAAGAAAAATAATCATAAACATTCTCCCCAGCCAGTGTCACCAACTGCTTTCCTGGTATTTAGTTGTAGTGAGTTTGTCAAGTCTGAGACAGCTTTGTAAAGAACAGTGAATCCTTGGCTAGTTGGCATGAATGGGCCTGTGTGCTGCATTTTCCTTGTGGAAGCTTCATGTTACTACTTGCTTCTGGTCAAGCCACTTGCCCTGTTCTTAGTCACTGCCTTCTCCTTCTAGGTAGAAATGTTTCTGATGGGCCAGCAGGCTGGCTGAAAAGTTTCATGCGTGTTTCCCTTTTGCTCCTCTTTCTACTCACCACATTCTTCTGCTCCTTCACAACTATCTTAGTTAAGTCCTGAAACTTCTTCCTCCACCTCCCAAAAGGAAAACAATTTATAATCAATACAACTGTAACCATTTTGGTTTTTGTTCTTAACAGAGTTCCAGCATCTACTTCCCTGGGCTTGCTCAAGATCCATTCTGTATCCTAACTGGGTTATTTGAAGGAAGTTTCCTTGAGTTGGGGCTAGTTAGTGGCTAGATACGACAAACTCCTTTCCAGAGACCCTTTTGGGGGACACTTTTCTTTGCTGCCACCCCTTTCTGTTTTCTCCTCATAGTTGGAGTCCCAGGCATTCATACACAGACTCCCTCCTTGTTTTGTGAGCTATTATAGAGCACAGATGTTCACTCATCAGGCATGTGGAATTGTTGAAGAAAATGATGTAGTACTGTTGAGTCACTTGCCACTCTCATTCCAGAGTCTGTTGCTTCTGTTATTGCATTGGAGAGAGTCCCTCTCTGCCCTCATCTGAGCTAAGTGATGTCATTATTAACCTTTTAAATGGGGGTCGGGGAGAAACCATTAAGGAGCAGAGGAGTGCTGTGCCTTTTTCTATTCTCTCCTGGGTTTAGATTTCAGTCAGTAATTAAATTATACACTTACTACAAGCACATTTTTGAGGTATTGAGGTCAGTGGAAGTCTCCTGCTGAAATCTTGAGACACGCAATATTTTCAGCTTGCTTCTCCTTCTCTTGGTGGCTTCTTTTTATCTGTACAGACTTGCTAAGGCCCATTTTAGGCTACACTGGCTTCTTTTATTTATCATGCTCCTTTCCAGTTTGAACTGCTGTTGTTCTGTTGATTATTTGATTTATTACTAACACTTAGGAGGTATAATCATGGGCTTATTAGCCTAAGGTACTGAAAATAACTACTGTTAATAATGTTGTATTAAATGGATGTTCTCAAAAGTGGCTGTGGTCTGGAAGAAACACACGGTTACGTTATCAGTTGTTGGTTGTGTGTATGGTCTCCCAGCGTGTGTGCTGTCCCACCTATGTGGAGGTACCAGTGGCACCAAATCAGAACTGGATTATCCAGTAAGGCTGCAGATCCATTTCAGTAATGTATGCATCAGGCCAAGTTTATTGCCAGTGAATCATGGTAAAAAGCCTCTTAGATGTGCTATAGGTTGTGACAGGGTCAGGCTGGATGGGTATAGGAGAGTGGTGGAGAGAGTATATATTAGCCCCAGGCTTAATAAAACTTAGTTCACTGTGTTAAATTAGCCTGTAATGTTCTAGAATAATTGGTCCCAGGTGTCCCAGTCAACAGAGCTGCTACTTAAAGCCTTGTTCTCAGGCAGGATGGGGCAGCTGAAAGGAGACTAGAGAGGAGTAGAGCTTCTGAGAGGGCACTGACAGTTTGCTGGAGTTTTGCTACCACGCCAAGAAGTACAGTGGGGAATTTGGGAGAGAAAACTCTGCAAGCAAGGCCACTAGGACCTGCAGCCCAAGGGTGAACCTATATTTAATTGAGGGAGACTGTGGAACTTTCTAGAGCCTGAAGACTAAGGCTTTAGAACTAGAGACTGTGGGACTTCCCAGAGTCTGAAGGCAGACCAGGAGCAGTGGGGCCACTGAGTGGCAATCCAGGGAAAGTAGCAGCCCTCTTGGACAAAGTGTGGGGACTGCTACTTAATAGGGTCCCTGGGTCGGGGCCCGGGGTAGAGGGTGGGACCAGGTCCCCCGACTCACTCCCGTCAGCCAACCCATCACTACCAGGGGGAAGGGAAAATTGGGAAGGGTCATCCATATCTCACCACACGATAGAAAGTGCAGGACCTACGGGGTGCCTGAGGCCTCACCTCACCACAAAGTACACTTAATACATGTATGTTTGCCCATGACAATTGTACTGGCTCGGTAAATGGCAGGGCTTTCCATTCTTCACTCGGCCAGACAAAGCTGTTCCCTTTGAGACCCTGTTTTATATACAGATATAAACAAGTGACATATTTCCAGCCCCCCATCCCTGCTCCTGGATGCGTGTGGTTGTCACCCTCTGATGTACAAGATGCCACTCTCTGACATGGCATGATATCACCCTTTACCTTGTACTGGATGGTTCAATCAAAACGTCTCTCTTCATCCTCTTGACACTCTGAAGGTTCATTAAGCCCTCATTATTTTGGGTGTTTTGGGTCATTCTGGTACTTTTCTAGAATGCGCTTGTGGGGTTTTGGGATGTTCTGGTACCTTTCTGGAACGTGCTTGTGCCTAGCACTTGTTTGGAATGTATGTTTTCTAGTTCTAGTCTGGCTCACAGTCTGACACCTACTAAGTTTGATTTATAATAGCAGTGTTTGATTGCTACTTTAGCTCATGCCTTATACCTAGTCTCTCATACTAGGCCTCATGTCTCAGATTCTCACTTTCTACTACTTGTTTAATTTACACACATGCACATATGTAAATCCATGTTACACCAGCATTTGGAATATTCATTGTCTGTTAGGTATCAAGGCGCAAATGTGGTTAAAGTTTTTAAATGTCTAAATCTGTGTGTGTCAAGACAGAGAGCTATGTTACACCCATGAAAAAGGATATTGGGAAGAGAAATGTTAGTGTGAACTTGAACTATAGCTTAAAGATAAAGGGATTTGTGACCTTCCTGTTCAATAGATTTACTCCTTGCATTTTCAGATCTGTTTACATCTGCATAAATATTTTGATTGTGTGTATGGATATCTTTTTTCTTTTCGCTCTAGGACCCATTGTTGCTGAAGGGTAAAGTAACGCTGCATCAGGTTACGGCTGGGACTGTGGTATCAAGGCAGGGAGACCAGGTGAGTGCCCTCCCATAAACGAAGAGTGACTCTATAGTTTGAAAACTGTTTGATATTGTTACTACTCTTCTGTTTTTCAAATAGTGGGTGTCCTATCAAGATCTCAGTTTATGACTAACAGTAGAGTAGAGATGAGTGGCACTAGACTGAGTTTTGGGGTTTTGAGATCAGTTCTGAACTCTGCCACAGTCTTCCTGTGCAAGTTACTTTCATCACTCTGTGCTTCATGTCCCACTCCCCATGTGGAAATGTTAGGTGCCTAACTTGACAGGGATAAAACATTTCTGAATCATCCAGATACTCTGTTGAGGAGGGCCATGTAATGATCTGGATAAAAACAGGGTGTGTACCAGGCAATGTGTGGTCTAGAAAACATGATTTACAAGGAGATATTGAAAACATAGGAGAAGTAAAGACTGTGGGTGAACATGATAAAAGTCTTCAAGTGCATAAAAGGTAGTAAGAAAAAGAAGGCTTACTGTCATGGAGTACCCCAGAACAGCACTCTTGGATCCCCTCTGTTCACAGCCAGTCAGGACTCTGCTATGGTGGTACCTTGTCCTGTCCAGCCCCGGGTCTCGACACTACCTGTAGCCAGCTCCCAAATTCAGGCTCAGTGGGTCCGATCCTTGTTCTGTGTGGTCTCCCCTGAAGGGTCCACCCTCCAGGAAGGTCCCAGTGATCCCAGTCAGCAGTGACACTCAGCCAGTGTAGAAGTCAAAGGGTTTATTAGCAATCCAGTTTACAGAGCAGCTAGGACAGTTGGTTTTCAGATTAACCAGGAAGTCTAGCAGTAAACCCCTGGAGAGCCTGCCTCCCTGACTCCTGTTTCCTTACCCCCCTCCTCCTCCTCCCAGCTCTTTGTTCTCCTCCCTGGCCAGCTGCCCTGACCCCGGTCTAAATCAGCCACAACCTGGGTAACCCACAGGGGGTCCAGGTAAGGTAAGGTCCCCCGCCCCCAGTGGTTCTTGTAGTTATCACCTCCCAGTGTTCCATCACAAGGATACCTGTGTCCCATCACCAAAGTACAGAAGCAGAAAAGAACAACACTTGGATGTCACCCAAGAGGTTTCTTACTTCATCACAGTGACATTGTTTTACTTATCCCCTGAGGACAGGACAAGACTTAATGGGTTTAAATTGCAGCAAGGGAGATTTAGCTCAGACATTAGGAAAATCTTCCTAATTATAAGACTGACATAAATTACTCAGGGAGGTTTTTGGAATTTCTGTCCTTGGAGGTTTTTAAGAAGAGAGTAGACAGACACTTGTCTGTGATAGTCCTTACTCAGTGCATAGGACTGGACTAGATGACCTATCAAGATTCCCTTCCACTGCTACACCTCTGTGGTTCTATTGCTGCTTGCATGAGGACCTGAACAAGGTATAGAGGAAAAGGTGGGATCTGGGTCTGTCTGGGCCTAGTGGCTCACAATAGTAATCCAAATACAGGCAGCAGGGAAACTTCCCTTCTTTTTCGAGTGATGGTCATGTCATTCCAACTCAGGTGTGTGCACGCCGTGTGCACGGTTTGCCAGAGAGCTTTCCCCAGTCTACCCACAGGGTTGGCAGAGGCTGCTAGGGGGCACTCCGTTACTGTCCTGTATATTTATATATCCCTGCTGACCATAGCCTCCACAGTTCCTTCTTACCACCCTGACAGTTGCTGGATCACTAGCTCTTGCTAGTTTTTCCCCTATTGTTCTTCTCCAGTTTTGTGTTGTAGTTAGTTCTTCTTAATGTTAAGTTTAGGATACTTAGGACTTTTAGTGGGGTTTTTCTGATGCCCCAGGCCGGAAGGCCAGAGCATGTCTGGTTTTAAAACATGCTCTGGATGCAAGAAGTGTGTGCCTGAGGCAGCCCACATACACTCTGTCTGAGGTGCTTGGGTGAGGTCCATTTGTGCACTAAGTGCTGCATTTCTAAGAGCATTAAGCCCTGGACTCAGAAAGATCAGGAGCAGAAGATCAGACTCTTGATGATGGAGGAAGCCCTTCACCCTGCGGATGTGGGAGGGTCGGGCTCGAGCAGGACAGCCTTGGAGCAGAGCGCCCCAACTCTGGGGAGAGCTAAGGACTCTGGCAGAGAGCCTCGGCAAGGTTCATCCCTGGCACAGGTGCACTGGCACTGTTCTCATTTGCTGGCACTGAAGAGGAAGAGTCAGGAAGGAGCCCCCTCCTTGCTGGCCAAGTCTAAGAGTGGGTCCAAGGTGCAACCCAAGGTGACCCCAGCTCTGAACCATATGGCACCATTGACTCCAGCCCTGGAAAGGAGTGCATCAAGTCCGGTGTTGGTGCCGTTGCCCACCCAGGGAACACTGGAGGAGGATTTCTGGCTGTTCTCCACCCCTGAGAACTTTGAGGCCACTAGGGACTTAATAGAGCAGACAGCCCAGGTTGGCACCGAGTCTGGAGCAGTACTGGAGAAGATACTGATGCCATGCAGTAGAGGCAAACCGACTCCCCTAAAGCCTCCATCGCTGCGGCATGGATCGTCAGCACCATCGGCACCGACAGATTGGAGAACCAGATCGCTTTCTCCAGTGTGCCATTCTTCTTCAACAGAAGCCCCTTGGCACCGTTCGCTGCACCTCTAGTGGTGGCGGTGGTGGGCACCCTGTCTTTCTGCTCACCACGTCACCAGGGACATGCTTCTTTGGCTTGGGCACAGTCTCCAGGACGGAAGGCCCAGTGCCATTCCCCAGCTGGTGTCGCATTGCCTTGGTCCCTGTGCAGCCAATTGTCCTCAGGTTCTGACAAGGGCTCGGTCATTTCCTGGCGCAGTAGAGGCAGCAGGTCAGGACATGGTAGCCATCCTTCCCAGCACCAGTGGGATGCATGGAATATGCCACCCCAGTGGCCCTTTTGGACCCCTTGGGTGTACCATCAGGCCCAGGGCTCAACATCGGGCTACTCTTGGTCCCTGAGCCATAGACTGCCCCCGTCGCATACGACCAATGCCCTACCGGATGTTACCTGGGATTCTGATCTGGACTCAGCTCATGAGATGGATCAAGCTGCCAAGGAAGGTTCTTCAGAGCCTGCTCCTTTGGGGATTCAAGAAAAGCCTTGCTACTCACCTTCAGATGAAGCCGTGGTGGGGGCAACCCCAGTGTCCACGCCGGATGATAGCAGGGCTCACCAGGAGTTCTTGAGAAGGGTAGCTTGCAATTTAGGCCTCCAGGTAGAAGAGTTTGGTGGAGGAGGCTGATCCCATGGTGGACATCCTGACCCCAGAGGGTCCTTCGCGTGAGCCCTTCTTAAGGCCTGTGGCATATGCCAGCCTCTATTCCACCCCTGGCTAGAAGGATGGAGCAGAAGTACTTTGTTCTGGCCAAGGGCCATAAACGTTTTTATACAAACCCCGCACCCGGGTCCCTAGTTGTGGTGGCAGCCAATGGGAATGAGCATCAAGGCCACCCCAGTCCCACTCTCAAATCAAAAGAGACAAAAAAGATGGACCAATTTGGGAGAAAAGTTTATTCGACTGGAGGCTTGCAACTTTGGATTGTGAATCAAAAGGCATTTCTGAGCTGCTATGCTTTCAACTCTTGAGCGGCGATGGGGAAGTTTGCAATCGCTCTCCCTCAGGACTCTAAGGTAGAGCTATCGGCCATGATCAAGGAGGGCAAAGTGGTCTCGAGAGCCTTGCTGCAATTGGCCCTGGACGCAGCAGATGCTGCTACAAGGACCATGGCATCGGGGGGATGATGAGGCGGAGTTTGTGGCTTCAAGCATCGGGTCTTCCGCACGAGGTGCAGATGACAATGCAAGAACTTCCCTTTGAAGGCCAGGACCTGTTCACGGAGCAAACAGATGCCAAGTTACAGACTCTGAAAGACTCTGGAGCTCTGTTAAAATCCTTAGGCCTCCGTACTCCAGCATCTTAGCAACATCCTTTCTGCCCACAGCCCACGCAAAAACCCTTGGATCAGAGGTTGGACTTCTCCCATAGGGGAAACTGAAGCAGACAGCAGTCAGACCACCATTCAGCCGGCCGCTCCAAGGGTAACTCGTGTACTCAGCTGAGTTTGAGAAAGAGCTTTTGAGGATGCACCCAAGGACAGCATATGGGACTCTTACGTGAGCTGGTGGACAGACGGGGCCAATATGTGCGAGGCCCGCCTGTTCCGAAGCTGGTGCCATCGGTGACCCTCGTCACGGACATGCCAAATGTGGGATGGGGCGCCCACTTAGGGGACATCAGGACTCCGGGCTGTTGGTTGGGGAGTGAGGCCCTGATGCATATCAACTTGAAAGAGCTCAGAGCGGTACGTCTAGCGTGTGTAGCTTTCAAGGACAGACTGTCTTCCAGGATGGTGCGGGTGCAAACAGACACCACCACAGTGATGAGGGTGCTTGCTCCTCTCCCTTCTGTCAGGAAGCCTTGGTGATTTGGAAGTTTTGCATCCGACACTCCATTCGTCTGGTAGTGTTTTTCCTTCCTGGAGCCCAGAACAGTCTAACGGACGATTTCAGCAGACGATTCCTTTCGGACGAGTGGTCCCTGCGGGAGGATGTGTCAAACTCCATTTTCCGATGGTGGGGCTGTCCTCAAATAGACCTGTTCATGTCTGACATCAACAAGAAATGCAAGAGGTTTTGCTCCTTCTGGAATCGCAGCCCTGGATCGCTGTCAGACGCCTTTCTGATTCCCTGGTCATTCTATTTGCATTATGTGTTTCCTCCAACTCCACTTATCTACCAGGTGAAGCAGGACAAGGCGCATCTGATCCTAGTAGCTCCCGACTGGCCGCGTCAGCATTGGTTTCCTCTTTTTCAGGATCTGTCCATGGAGCCCCTACTCTGACTCCCCATACTCCCGGACCTACTAACGCAGGACCAGGGCTCTCTTCATAACCCCAACCTTTGGGCCCTCTATCTCAACGTGTTTGCAGCTCAATGGTTGACTCGTGAGGAGAGGCTTTATCCCACTGGGGTACAGGAGATATTGCCTAACAGCTGGAAACCTGCGACACAGGCCTCTTATCAAGCAAAGTGGAAGCATGTTTCTGTTTGGGTGCTGAACAAGGGAATATCGCCCCATGGAGTCCCGGTGCCATGGATCTTGGACTGCCTACTGGAGCTGAAGCAACAGGGCCTGACAATGTCCTCGGTAAAGGTCCATCTGGCAGCTATTTTGGCTTTCCATGAAAGCTCCGTTCAAGGTTCCTTGTTTTCAGACTTGTTAGTCAAATAGTTTCTGAAGGGCCTAGACAGGTTGTTCCCATACTGCTGGGCTCCCATAGCTCAATGGGACCTCAACTTGGTTCTTTCAAGGCTGACGGGGCCTTCGTTCGAGCCTCTTGCTTCTTGCTCCCTCCTCCTGCTGTCATGGAAAGTGGCCTTCTTCCTGGCTATAACTTCGGCAAGGAGGGTGTCGGAGCTCCGCGCTTTCACAGCAGAGCCCCCATTCACCTGGTTTTTCAAGGACAAGGTGCAGATTCGTCCTCATCTATCATTTCTTCCAAAAGTAGTCTCCCAGTTTGATATGTCTCAGGACATCTGTCTGCTAGTATTTTAGCTGAAGCTAGATGCTTCTGAAAAAGACAGGTGTCTTCACTCGCAGGATGTCCGCAGAGTGCTGGCTTTCTGTATAGACTGCACCAAGCCGTTTTGGAAATCCCTGCAGCTCTTTGCGGCGGTAGCTGACAGGATGAAGGGATGCCCTGTCTCCTCCCAATGCCTGTCTTCCTGGGTCATGGCATGTATTAGACAATATTATGTCCTGGCCCGAGTTCCTCCGCCTCAGCTTACAGCCCATTCCACGTGCACCTGAGTATCTTCGGCAGCATTTGTGGCGGGGGTGCCTGTCATGGACATCTGCAAAGCAGCTATGTGGTCTTCAGTCCATACAGTCACCACTCATTACGTGCTCACCCAGCAGTCAAGGGACGATGCATTAGTGGGAGCAGCTGTGCCTTGCTCAGTGGAGCGCTAGAATTCTGTCTCACTTGCAAGGTAAGGCTTGGGAATCACGTGAGTTGGAATGACATGAGCAATGACTCGAAGAGGAAGAAGAATAGGTTACTTACCTGTAACTGGTGTTCTTTGAGATGTGTTGCTTATGTACATTCCAACACCTGCCATCCTCCTCTCAGCTGGAATTTTGGCAAGAAGGAACTGAGGAGGCTAAGGTTGGCAGGGGTATATATGGGGCAGTCGTGGAACACCCCCCTAGCGGCCTCTGCTGACCCTACAGATACTTTGGGGAAAATTATCTGGTGAACTGTGGACATGGCGCATGGACAGCTGAGTTGGAATGTACATGAGCAACATATCTCAAAGAACACCAGTTACAGGTAAGTAACCTCTTCTTTCTCCATTGCATTGTGTTGAGTTCTTCCTTTGTTAATGAGAGGGAAGAGGGGCTCAGTGAATAGCAACAGCTCGCTTAACTGCAGATGAGGATTTTTGCTTTGTTTGGAAGAGTCCGTGCTAAAGTTGGAGTTTAAATCTGGTATTTTCTGTCAGGTTTGGAATTTATACATGCATTGTGTATTTTCCCATGAATGCACGTGCATTACAAATGCTCAGATGTCCTGCTTAGAAAAACTTTGCACTCAGTGAATGATGTTTGTATCTCTGTTTTATTTGAATATCGTCTCCCGTTAATAAGCAACTGGAATTGTTTGCTTATTAGAGTATTTTGCAAGCAGCCTGTTATTCAGCACACAATAGCATTCTGTAATAGTATTGGGTGATTATTTGAAAATGCGTAAGTGCGTGCAAAGGAAATGAGGGGGAATGAATTTCTACTCATTTCTAGTGCTCGCCTACTCTGTTGTGCTACAACACAGTTTTAGTCATTGTTCTGCTATAAACTTGGTGCCATCTCCACTTCTTGAGGTCTCACAATTATTGTCCAGTCAGAAAGCCCCACTTCCAGTTTTGTGACTGGAACAATTAACAAGATTTGTAAATATTTTTAATTTTTCATGTTTGTGCCTTATTGTATTACTGAAGTGCTTAAAAGCTACAGAAGCCACCATAGCAAGCACATTGGTCATTATAGTGCTGTTGTATTGATAGTGGTTTAAAACTGAAGAGGGTTTATAATGAGGAACTCTGTCTTTTCTTTTTAGGATGTCAGCATCCGGTTTGTAATCTCAGGTTTGCTTCACGTGTACCAGCGGAAGATAGACTCTGAGGAGGAGACGTGTCTATTCATCACCCATCCAGGGGAGCTAGTAGGCCAACTTGCTGTCCTTACGGGGGAGCCTCTCATTTTCACCATCAAGGCCAATCGGGACTGCACTTTCCTGTCCATTTCCAAGTCACATTTCTATGAGTGAGTTCCACCTCAGAGTGGCATATTGGTTTTCTTTTTTAGAGCCGTGTATTCAGCTCTGTGACTTTGAACACATTTCAGTGACAGAGGGCGTGACTATGATATGTTGTTGCTAGAGCACACACACACATAGGAAACTAGATAATCTAAGATAGGTGCTTAGGAAGTGGCACTTAGGTTTGATCTGGTGTCCAATCCTACTACAACTTTCTATCTCCAGCAGGATCAGTGCCAATTACTTCAGAGAATGGTGCAAGAAAACATTGTAGTGTTCAGTGATGGAATAATATGCTGTAAGATAACAAAATGTTGGAAATCATTAAGAAGGTAGATGGATAAGAAGAGAGAGAATATCATGTTGCCTCTGTATAAATCAAGATGTATGCCCACATCTTGAATGCTGCATGGAGATCTGGTCATACCATCTCCAAAAAGATGCACTGGAAAAGGTACAAAAAAGAAGAACAAAAAGGATGAGGGGCATGGAAAAATCTTTCGTATCAGGAGAGACTAATAAGACTTGGTCTTTTCAGCTAGGGAAAGAGATGTCTAAGGGGTCTGTACAATCACGATTGATGTGGAGAAGATAAATAAATAAGGAAGTATTTTCTCCTCATAACACAAAAATTAGGGAGGCA
The DNA here is from genome assembly GCA_007922195.1 of Podocnemis expansa. Lineage (NCBI taxonomy): Eukaryota > Metazoa > Chordata > Testudines > Podocnemididae > Podocnemis > Podocnemis expansa. The sequence goes on from ML682098.1 coordinate 2,094,992, forward strand.
CCAAATGAAATTAATAGACAACAGATTTAAAACAAACAAAAGGAAGTATTTCTTCACCTAATGCACAGTCAATCTGTGGAACTCCTTGCCAGAGGATGACAAGACTATAATGGGATTCAGAAAAGAACTAGGTAAGTTCATGAAAGATAGGTTCATGAATGGCCATTAATCAGATAGGCTAGGACTGCTGTTTGCCAGCAACTGGGAATCGGCAATGGAGTGGATTATTTGATGATTACCTGTTTTCGTTCATTCCCTCTGAAACACCTGGCATTGGCCGCTGTTGGAATACAAGATACTGGACTAGATGGGCTGTTGATCTGAGCAGTATGGCTGTTCTTGTTATGTTCTTACTTGCATTGCCACTTTGCTCTGAACAGCATTTTAACACCGATATTTAGTAGAAGCATACCTTTGTCTTGGAATTTGGCTTTATTGGTAACTGAGATAACAGGGAAGATGCAGACCTCAGCCCATGCATACTTGTTGGTAGTGTTTCTCTGAAGTAACCTGTCTTTGGCTCTAGTTCCCATTTGCTCTGTCATCTTTTAATGAAAGTGGAGTTTAAGAGCCACCCTGACGACAGCAGTCCAGAGATACAGTCAGATACAATCCCTACAGGATTCCAGCACTTATTAATAGGGTAGGTGAAAAGAAAAACTGCTCTAACCTGCCTATAGGCAGGTTTCTTCCTGACCCTCTGTTAATTGGTGGTGGTGGCGGCATGCCATGAAGCATGAAGGTGACTGTGCCTTAGTGTTTTGTGCTTCAAAAACATCATGTGGATGTTCTCATTGTCTCATATACACACAAATCCTGCTATGATCTTGTCATTGGGATTTGTGATAGTGAGTTCATATTCACAGTTTGTACTATAACAAGCCTATCGTTTTTTTTTTTTTTAAAGTAGTTTGTTTTGTTTCTTTTATTATTATTTGTATTGTCGCAGTGGCCAGGATTCCATTGTAGTAGGTGCAGTACAAACACAACCAATAGACTGCTCTTTCCCCAAAGAACTTTAATGGGCCAGCTGGAAATGGATGACCAGAATGAGGTGTGATAGGCCCCAAAGGGCCTTGAAAACAAAGGCGGGTACCTTATGTTTAATAGGATGGAGAAAAGGCAATTCATGAAGGGATGCAAAGAGAAGGCGTGACATGGTCAGCAATGGGCTAGGAAACATATTTGCAGAGCTTTCTGAATGGATCTGAGCAAGGCAAGATTGCATTTGATTTGTTGCAGCTAGAGAAAAGGATGTTTCAATAATCAAAATGCTAGATGATGAGATCCTGGATGAAAGTTTTAGCTATAGCACTTTATGAGAGAGGCTGTATCTCCACAATGTTTTGCATAAAGAATTAGCAAATTTAGAGTGAGCCTGGACATCAGGACTGAAGAAAGGTTTGGGATGAAGATGAAACCTGAATTCTGGGCTTGAGTCACAAGCAGTATGGTGGTGATGTGTACAGTGATCAAGAAAGCCTTAAATAGTGTAGTGGCTAGCACCTCTGCTTAACAGGCCGAAGGTCCTGGGTTCATGCCCCAGGGGGTTGGACTTGGTGATCTCATGAGGTCCCTTCCAGCCATATGATTCTATTCTATTCTAGTGGATAGGAATTGTGGGTGAAGCGTAAGGATTCTGCTGTAGCCATGATAAGATTTATATGAGCCTGATCTTTTCAGCTGAGTCATGGTGAGGTTGAGCTTCTGTTTTTAATGGAATGTCTCTTCGATCCTAAGTAGGAGGGTGAAGTGGGATTCTTCTGGCTTAAGTACTTGAGACCATTCATTATTTTTCATACCTCTGCTGTCTCTTTTTATCTCCTCACTAAATGCTCCCAGTCTTTAGTGTCTCCATGCTGCTGCTTCAGTGGAGTGCCCTTAGGGACACTACTAATAGGTGCATCCGTGACCTGTGCGGCTGATGATGGCAGTGTCCATTCAGCCCACACATGCAGGGCCCCTTGTGTTCTGCCATGAGGCTAACCAGTGTTGTGCCAGCAAACTCTCCTCAGTTCTTTCTCAATTACCCCGGCTAGAGGCAGAGCTTTAGCTGTTCATTAGTGGATTGTTAAGTGGGATTTTCTCCCATGAAAGCTCATGCAATAAATAAATTCGTTAGTCTTTAAAAGTGCCACAGTACTCCTTGTTTGTTTTTTCTTTAGAATTGTTAATTTTAACTGTATCTTGGTGCTTCTCTTCTTTTTTTCTTTTCTTTGTTCCTTTATTTATTTATTTTTTATTTCTGCAAACAAAAAACAGCGCCACTGCTTTAGTTTGAGCTTATTTTTCTTCAACATTTTCCTCTCTGGGGTCTCTGCTCCCCTCACAGCATGTGCCTAGCTTCAAGAAGTGTATCAGTTGCAAGGAAACTATCCCAGGGACTGATGGACACACTCAGTGCATCTGTTGTCAGGGAGAGAACCACGTGCCCCAGAAGGGTGTTTTGTGCTAACAACTGAAACCCAAATCCAGGAAGGACAGAGTACTGAGACTTAAGTTTCTCCTAACAGATGTGGTCCTTCAGACACTCACAGAGCGGGGCCAGGGCCTGGACTGAGGGAAGCCTCCCTGCAGCCTTCTAGAGCTACAGGAGGTGAACCCAGGAAAACAACTTGGAGCTAGTCATACGAAGCCTCTAAGACATGGGCCGTGAGTTCCTACAGCAAGCCTTAGCCAAGCTGAAAACAATCTCTGGCTCCTTCTGTATCACTCCATATCATTGGTACTGACAGCATGGAAGCCATTAAGTCCAGCAGCGAAAGCTTGCATGGTCCTGCCCCAACAGAGGATATTGGGCTGCTGAAGGATCCAATGTGCCCAGGTTAAGGAATCATCTATACCAAGTAAGCACCACAAAGTCTGGAAAATACAGCTTGGGAGAGGTTCCCTTGGTACGGACATCAATGTTGGTACTGTGTTTGGCACGCCAAATGCCATTGACTGCATGATCAGGTCCCCTTCATTAATTCACCTTCATTCACCTTTTGGTGCAGATATTTCAGTACCAACTACCACTATCTATACTGATGCCTTTGGATTCCAGTACTGGGACTCAACTTTCATAGACTCATAGAAATTGGAAGGGACGATGAGAGGTAATTGAGTCCAGTCCCCTGCAATCATGACAGGGCCAAGTACCCTCTTAAGCCATCCCTGGCGGGCAGGGGTTAAAGTAAGGGAGAACGCCCTGGAACGTGATTCCAGGGCCCCCTATTTTTAGGGAGCTTGCATTCTGGGCCCCCTAAAAATAGGGGAATACCCCAGAACACTGCATTCCAGGGCCCTCCAGAAATAGGGGGTTGCACCAGAACGTTGCGTTCCAGTGCCCCCTAAAAATAGAAAGGCACACCAGAACCCAGCATTCTGGTGCGTCCCCTCTGGGTAGGTGGAAGGGAGGGGCTGCGGGCTGGGGCCAGCCTGGCCACTCCTCCCTCCTGTCCACAGAGCCTGTGTGGCTCCACCCCTTTCGGCTGGGACCTGGCTGTGCACGTGGCCAGGCCCCAGCCTCCGGCCCTCGCTTTTCCTTGCTGGCTGGTTGGCCAGTCAGCACTGTGGCCTCCTGGCCGCAACCCAGCTCTTCAGCCAGGTAAGGAGGCTGGTGGGGGTTTGGGCGGGCAGACAGCTGGTGGGGAAATTGTGGGATCAGGGAGGGTGTGTGGGGAGGGGGAGAAGGGGTCAGGATGGTGGGCTGGGGAGGGCTTGCGGGGCTGAAGAGGGTGGGGGGGTTAGGAGGGCTGGAATGGAGGCAGGGAGCTTAGGGAGTGGGGATTGGGGCTGACAGGACATGTGGAAAGGGGTCTGATGGAGTAGGTGTTTTGGGGGCAGGAGCTGGTATGGGGGGGCTGGTGTGGGGAGGCAGGAGCTGGGGTGGGGGGGCTGGCATGTGGGGGGCTAAGCATTTGGGGGCAGGAGCTGGGGTTCAGGAGAAGGGGGGCCCACCCAATTATGAGGATTCTGGGGCCCACCCACTTATACTTTAACCCCTGCTGACAGGTGCTTATATAACCTGCTCTTAAACACTTCCAATGATGGAGATTCCGCAACCTGCCTAGGCAACTTATTCCAGTGGTTAATCACCCTGGCAGTTAAGAATTTTTTTCCTAATGTCTAACCTAAACCTCCCTTGCTGTAATTTAAGCCGATCACTTCTTGTCCTGTTGTCGGCAGTTACAGAGAGTAATTTTTCTCCTTCCTCCTCATGACAACCTTTTAAGTACTTGAAAACTGTTATAGTGCCCCTCTGTCTCCTCTTTTTCAGACTAAAGAAACCTAGCTCTTTCAAGCTTTTCTCTTAAATCAAGTGTTCTAGACCTTTGATCATTCTTGTTGCTCTTCTCTGGAATTTCTCCAATTTGTCCACATCTTTTCTGAAATGAGGGACCAGAACTGGCCACAGTACTCCAGTTGAGGCCTAATGAGAGCAGAGAGGAAGAATTACTTCTCATGTCTTATTTACAGTACACCTGTTAATACATCCGAGAGTGGCGTTTGCTCTTTTTTTTTTTTTTTTTTTTTTTTTTTTTTTTTAAACAACAGTGTTACACTTTTGACTTCTATTTAGCTTATGGTCCACCATGACAGTGATTTTCAAACTTTTTTTCCTGGGATCCAGTTGAAAAAGCTCATTTATGTTCGCAACCCAATAATTTCATCTTTGAGCAATGCATTCCAGTCTTTTGGTGGGGGCATCAGGGAGTGCCACAACCCTGTGCCTGAGGGTCTGTGACCCGGTACTGGGTCCTGACCTTAAATTTGACAACCACTGCACTCTGACACCCAGATCCCTTTCCACAGTACTCCTTTCTAGGCCATCATTGCTCAACTTACATATATGCAAGGGATTGTTCTTTTGTAAGTGGAGAACTTTGCACTTGTCGTTATTCAATTTCATTGTGTTTATCTTAGACCATTTCACCAGTTTGTCCAAATCATTTTGAACTGTGCTCCTATCCTCCAAAACACTCGCAACCTCTCCCAGCATGGTATCATCAGCAAACTTTAGACATGTACTCTCTATGTCATCATCTAAATCATTGATGAAAATATTGAACAGAACCAGAGCCAGAACTGATCTTTGCAGTACCCCACTTCTTATGGCCTTCCAGCATGATTGTGAACCATTGATAACTACTTTCTGGGAGTGGTTATCCAACCAGTTTTGTACCCTCTTACAGTAGCTCTATCCAGGTTGTATTTCCCAAGTTTGTTAATGAGAAGGTGATGTGAGACTGTATTAAAAGCCTTACTAAAGTCTAAATGCACCATAGCTACCACTTCCCCTCTATCCCCAAGGATTGTTACCCCATTATAGAATCAGGTTGGACATGATTTGTTCTTGACAAATCCATGCCATCACTTAACACCTTATTCTCTTTTAGATATCTGCTAATTGATTCCTTAATTATTTGTTCCATTATTTTTCCTGATACAGTGGTTAAGCTGATTGATCTGCAGTTCCCTGGGTTGTCCTTATTTTCCTTTTTATAGATGGGCTCTAAACTTGCTCTTTTCCAGTCCTCTGGAACCTCTCCAGTCTTCCATGAGTTTTCAGAGATAATAGCCAATAGTCTACTGAGTCAGTTCCTTGATTATTCTAGAGTGTATATCATCAGGCCCTGGTGGCTTGAAGACATCTAACTTATCTAGGTAATTTTTGACTTGTTCTTTCACTATTTAAGCTTCTGATACTGTTTCATTTTTAGTGCCGTCCTGTACATTAGGCATCCAATCTTCTTTGTGAAGACTGAAACAAAAAAATTACATATTCCTCTGCCATTTTCACATTTTCTGTTATTGTTTTTCCTTCTCTGTTGAGTAACGGTACTATGGTGCCCTTGGTCTTCCTCTTATTTCTAATGTATTTTAAAAAATATTTTTGTTACCCTTTATGTTTTGTTACTCTTCAGCTAGTTTCAACTCAGTTTGTGCTTTGTCTTTTCTGATTTTTTCCCCTGCATAATTGTGTTGTTTGTTTAAAATCATTCTTTGTGATTTGTCCTTGTTTCCACTTTTTGTAGGATTCTTTCTTTCTTTTTAGATGATAGAAAATCTCCTGGTTAAGCCAGGTTGGTCTCTTGTCATACTTCCTGTTCTTCCTATGCACTGGAATAGCTTACTCTTGTGCCCTTAATAATGTCTCTTTGAAAAACTACAAACTGTCTTCAGTGTCTGTCGCACAAGATTCACCTCTGCTCTGTACTGGGGCTCCAAGTTCACCAGAGCGCCAGACTTGCCAGCAACATCATGGCATGCATCACCATTTTTGTCCACTGAGTCAGACAATGAGCAAGAGAGCGTGGTCTCTATTTGCCCTCTGATCCCCAGTCTCTATGGTTTGGACAGCTGTGGTACCAACCACTGGGCCTCTTCTCCCATCCTTTTACTGGCCCTACTAGGACACTGACAACATGCCATCTTTGTGAAGAATGTTAGTATAGACGGCTTCTGCATCCATAGTGGCTAGGGTGGGGTTTTCTGGGAGACCACAAATGGACTGTAGTTTTTTCAGGAAGTTGTTTGTGTCATGGAGGTAACTAGGGGAGCTGGACACACACCAAGAGCCCAGACCAGGGATATTTTTTCTACTACTCAAGATTCATAAACCTGGGAATCTTGGACACCCCATCATCTCGGGTATTGGCACTCTCACATCAGCATTGTCTGGCTATGTGGACTCTCTCCTCAGGCCCTACACCATCAGCTCCCCTAGTTATCTACACTAACATTCCTCACAGAGATGGACTACAAACCATCAGAAACAGTTTCCCGGATGATAACACAGCATACCTGGTAACTGAACTTTGTGATTTTGCCCTGACCCACAACTACTTCAGATTTGGGAATGATCCAAGTGAGTGGCACAGCTATGGGCACCCGCATGGCCCCATAGTACACCAACATCTTTATGGCCGACCTAGAACATCGCTTCTTTGAATCACATCCACTATTGCCTCTCCTTTACCTGTGTTACCTTGATGACATATTCATCAACTGGACCCATGTGAAAGAGTCCCTGGAAGAATTCCACTGAAACTTCAACAATTTCCACCTCACCAGCAACCTCAGCCTGGACCAGTCCACACAAGAAATCCACTTCTTGGCCACTACTGTACATATAAGAGATGGACGCATTAGCACTCGCTATTCTGTAAACCAACTGAGCACAATGCATGCATACCTACATGTCTCCAGCTTCCACCTGGGATGCGTTACACAATCCATCGTGTACAGCCAGGCTTTAAGTTACAACTGGATCTGCTCTGATCCCTCAGGCAAAGACAGACACCTACAAGATCTCTACCAGGCATTCCTGAAGCTACAGTACCCACCCGGGGAAGTGAAAAAACAAATTGACAGAGCCAGACGGGTATCCAGGAGCCACCTACTACAGGACAGACCTGACAGAGAAAACAGTAGAACACCACTGGTCATCACGTACAGTCCCCAGCTTAAATCTCTCCAACACATCATCAGAGGTCTCCAACCTATCCTGGAAGGTGATCCCACACTCTCTCAAGCCTTGGGATGCAGAACTATCCTTGCTTACAAACAGCCCCCCAACCTGAAGCAAATCCTCACCCACAGCCGAACACCATGCAACAAGAATGGCAACTTAGGAACCTATCCTTGCAACAAACCCCAGTGCCAACTTTGCTTGCATATTGACTCCATAGATACCATCGCAGGCCCCGACTACATCAGCCACACTATCACGGGCTCATTCCCCTGCACATCCGCTAATGTCATATATGCTATCACGTGCCAGCAATGCCCCTCTGCCATGTATATTGGGCTAAACGGACTGTCCTTGCGTAAAAGGATAAATGGACACAAAACAGGCGTCATAAATGGCAACATCCATAAATCAGTAGGAGAACACTTCAGTCTCCGTGGATGCTCAGTAGCAGACTTGAAAGTTGCCATACTTCAACAAAGAAACTTCAGAAACAGACGTCGGCATGAAACTGCAGAGTTGGAGATAATCTGCAAGTTTGACACAGTTAGACTGGGTCTGAATAGAGACTTGGAATGGTTAACACATTTCAAAAAGTGATTCATCTGTTCACACATTCTCTCCCTTTGATCAACTGATGTGAATGTGCCCTATCTGCTCTGAACTGACTTTGCTAACACTTCCCCTCCTTCAGCTTGGCATGTGTGTGCATACCCCTCTACTGTAGTTTCCACTTCATCTGATGAAGAGGGTTGGAGCACATGAAGGCTTATACCTGAAGAAATCTGTTAGTCTATAACAGGGGTCTCAAACTCAAATCACCACGAGGGTCGCATGAGGACTAGTAGAGGGCTACACGAGGATTAGTATGTTAACCCAAGGGCTGCACCACTGAGACCTTTCCATACAATGACATTGTGAATATCAGTAATGAGTGTGTAATTGTGGGCTGCAGGAAATAGTGTTAGGGGCTGAATGCAGCCCATGGGCCGCATGTTTGAGACCCCTGGTCTATAAGGTATCACAGGACTCTCTCACTGTTTTTGCTGTATGCAGACTAACATGGCTACCTCTCTGGAAATTTTTTACCTTGGAATCTCTAGTCAGTCTTTCCTTCTGCTGTCAGTTCACAGTTGGTGAATACTGCCAAGGTTCACTGTGGAGAAGTGAAATGAAGGAAACATGATCAATGGCAAACAATGTGACAATGAAGATAGCACCTTACTGTTTGGTACATGGCCTTGGATGCTGGGCAGTGGGTTATGTTCCCCTCACTGACACTGGGACAGGAAGCTATTGCCTGGTGCTGGCGTTGCGAAATACTATGTATAATTGAGGGGATTAAGTAGAGGAACAACACAAGCTAATTATGTAGTTCTCCCTTAATACTCTGTTATGTCACCAAATTGACATGTTAAGTGCTGGGTGCACACTGAGGCGTGTGTTTCTCCTGATGAACAGTGTAATCAAGTTGTTGCCAGAATTGCCTGAATGGCTATGTGTGGGCTCTGGACTGCCCTGTCACATTCCCTTCACCAGTAAATCTCTGTTTGCAGACAAATGATAGGTGACTGGCAATGGAGCCAAAATGCTGTGCTTCAGAAGTGCCCTGGCAGCTGAGCTGGGAGTGAACATGCTGCTGGAGCCACTCGAGAATGGAAGTCCAAAGTCCCAGCCTTTACCAAGCAACTGGCCTAGAACTTTTATAGCTACTTTTTCTCTGTTTGCTAAGGAAGAATCCTGGAAGCTTTACTGAAAACAGATCTGTAGATTAGCAGGTGTTTGGCTCTTTGGTTTCAAGGTACCAGGCTGTTCACCTGGTGTAAGAGCAAACCAGTGAAGGTTGTGGGGAGGGGAGAAACATGCCTTTCTTTTCTTACATGTGAGTCTAAGGGTGTTTCTCTCTGTTGTGCTAATGCTCCTTTTCCCAAACAAGCATGGTATTGGACAATGGCTTAAAATGCAAAAGGAGTGGGCAATTTCAGTGGGTGTAACTGAAATGGACCCATTCAGCCCCTTGTGTTACACTAATAGCGAGAGACCTCAAATGTATTTTTGCATCTCAGAAGTGTGTAAATGTTTTGCTCTCTGAAATGGTGGTCTTGCAGAATCAGAGCTCCACCACCTGCCCTCCACAAAACAAGCAGATTTTTTTTGCGAGGAGAGGGGCAGCTGCTGTGCTTGGACTCTCTCTCAGGATTGTTCTAGACTAGCAGTATAAGACGACTCTTTCAGTGTCACAGAGTGGAACATGCTGGGGGCCAGTTAGCTCTTTCTATGCACGGAGTGCTGTGCAATTAACTACTAAAAGAAATCTCCATGCAGTCAAAGTGAGGGGGAAAAGATGCAGAATTTTTCATTTAAGCTGCTACTTCTGACTACACCATTAAACAGAACTGTCTTCCAGGGTGTGGGTGGAGGCCTGACATGGTAGTGGCAGCACAGAAGAGTTCTTCTTCGAGTGATCGCTCCTGGCCATTCCATTGTAGGTGTACGCGCGTGCGTGCACGGATAGCTGGAGACTTTTCTTATAGAGCACCCATAGGCTTGGCTGTGGTGCTCCCTGGAGTGGTGCTGTCGCGGCTCTCTATGTGAGTCACAGCTGACCCGCTCCCCCTCCTCAGTTCCTTCTAACTGCCATGGCAGTAGCTGGAGTGCTTCTGACTGTCTTTGAGCAGTCCTTTGTTGCTATTATTAGAAAGAGTACCCGTTCCAGAGTTAGTTTGCTGCCGACCTCTGGATCAGGGCATGCTAGGATTTAAAACTTGTAAAGCATGTTACAAGCTGATGCTGCTTGATGACCTGCACCGCTCCTGTTTGAGGTGTTTGGGAGAGGCACACCTCAAGGACAAGTGTAACATCTGTAAGACCTTCAAGCCGCGCACTCAGAAGGATAGGGAGCAAATGCTGAAGCTTCTTTTGATGGAGAAAGCCCTTAGACCAGTTTCTGGAGCGAATTCCAGTGCGGCACCATCAGACCATAGTGCCCCAGTGGCACCAGCGTGCCGTGATTCATCAAGCAGCCTGTGGTGCCAGCCCTCGGCACCGGTGACGGGGTCCTTAGTGCTGTCAACAGCCCTTCCCACCTCCAGATCCTCGGATCATCGTTGGTATTGTTCTCTCTCTCCGGTACTACATAAGAGGAGGAGGTCGGGCACGAGGAGCTCCCTAGTGAGGTTGAGCACTCCTAAAGGGCCACACTCTACGGTGCAGCAGCCATCAGCACTGTTGGTGCTAGCTCAGGTGGGGTGGTTGGGTCCGGTGCCCATGCAATCCCCGATGCAAGACATTCTAGGGGAGAACATGCTGCTGCCTTCTATACCCAAAATTTTTGAGGTAGTATGCAACCTTATTGAACAGATAGCGCCATCTGCCTCAGGCCCGGCCCCATCTCCAGCACCCGTGTCGGGGCCATTGAGAGGGAAGCCTCCACTGGTGCATCTAGCTTCTCCACGCTCTCCGGCACCGAGATCCCAGTCGCCCTTGCCTGTGCAGGCAAGGGACCCTCGGGCACCGTCAGTGGTGCCGTCTCGGTCTCAGTCCCTAGTACTGTCCGTCATTGTTGCAGTGGCAAGGGCTCCTTGGTACCGTTCATCTTTAAGGAGAGGCCGTCACTGCTCTCCTGTGCTGCCAAGAGTGCTTGAAAATCAAAGCCCATGGCACTGCCATAAGGCAGCCTCCAGTACCATGCGGCCATGGTCCCCGCAAACTTCTCCTCCATCGGACTCGGATGAGGCTTCCTTGGTGTCCAGAGTCAGTCGACCAAGGAGCAAATGATTGGTTCCGTATCCCCTGCAGTGGTATCCTCAATGGCCTGTTCTTTCACAGTGGCCTTTCTGGACTCCTTGGGCTTTCTGTCAAGGGCAAGGCCCTGGGTTCAGCAGATCTCACTTGCTGGCAAGCTCTTGTCCCCAGCCCACCTACATGGTGGGTGCTCCCGTGAAGACGGTGGACCTTTCAGAAGGGGAGTCCTCTGCAGGGTCCCAGGCTCCTACAGATCAAGACAGTTTGGACCATCGCAGCGAACTAGAGGCTGCAACCAAAACCCATAGATCCATCCGGGGAATCATCAACATCTCCTCTTGATGACTTGGTTGCAGGGGCTAAGCCTGAGCCTATTCCAGATGATAGTAAAGCACATCAAGATCTCCTGCGCAGATTGCCCGGGGTTTGAGTCTGCAGGTGGAGGAGATTGTAGAGGAGGCAGATCCTATGGTTGACATTCTTGTGCCGGAAAGCCCCTCTTGAGTAGCCCTGCCGCTTATCAAGACCATCCAGAACTCCACAAGATCTGTGTGGCATGCCCCAGCCTCTGTGCCCCCCACGGCCAAGAGGATAGAGCGAAAATACTTTGTGCCTTCGAAAGGTTACGAGCACTTCTACATGCATCCTGCCCCGGGGTCTCTGGTTGTAGCGGCAGCCAACGAGAGAGAGTGGCAAGGCCATCAAGGCCCTAAATCTAAGGATGCAAAAAAGTTACTTATTTGGAAGGAAGATCTATTCCACGGGGGTGGGGAGGGCTTCAACTCTACATTGCTAACCAACAGGCGATTCTTAGCTGCTGCGCCTTTAATGCATGGTCCTCATTGGAGAGGTTCTTGGAGAAGTACGAACAGAGCTGGAGGCCTGAGTTTTCAGCTGCCATTAAGGAGAGCAAGATACTTTCTAGAGCCTTATCGCAAATGGCTCCAAGCATCAGGTCTGCCCCAGGAGGTGCAAAATACTTTCCAAGATCTTCCTTTTGAGGGCCCATAGTTGTTTTTTGCAACAGATGGATGCCAAGCTCCAGACTCTGAAGGATGGCAGGTCCCTGCTTAAGGCTCTAGGGCTACACACCATGGCGCCCCAGAGAAACCCTTCAAGCTGGTGCTGGTGCCCAGGTCTTCCCACCACTCGCAAACTTATAATGCTCGGCGTGGCCAGAACAGCCAAAACAGTAATTATCGTCCAACTCCCCTTTCCCAAGAAGCCTTGTGCCAGTCTTCAAGTTCTAAGAAAGGTTTATGAAGGTACGCTTGAGGACGACATACCACTACTACAGCATCCTCACTCTCCATTCGCCAACAGGCTATCCAGCTTTTATCTGGCCTGGTCCCGGATCACCTCCGATGCATGGGTGCTGCACACAGCGTCTCAGGGATACTCCCTCCAGTTCTCTTTCCCCCTGGCCGCTCTCTTCATTCTCTGGTCCCTTCCAGAGACCCTTCTCACAATTACCTGTTGGCACAGGAAGTGCAGGCCTTGATGGCCAAACGGGCCATAGCAGAGGTTCCACGGGAACTTTGGGGAAAGGGCTTTTATTCCAGCTATTTCTTGATCCCAAAAGCAAAAGGGGGTCTTAGTCTTATCATTGACCTCAGAGGCCTGAACTGTTACCTGCGCAAGATATGCTTTCACATGACTTCCCTGTCTGCGATAATTTCCTCCTTGGATCCAGGAGACTGGTACGCCGCCCTCGATCTTCAGGATGCATATTTTCACATTTCCATAATTCCCAGACACAGAAGGTTTCTGAGATTTGTAGTCAGTAGCAGGCATCTCCAGTTCTCTATCCTGCCTTTTGGGCTGGCAGCCGCTCCGTGCGTTTTTGCAAAGTGCCTAGCCGTGGTTGCAGCGTTCCTCGGGTGTTCCAATATCCAGGTGTATCCCTACCTGGACGACTGGTTCGTTTGCGGCCGGACGAAGGACAAAGTCACCCATCACTTGGACATGATAGAGAGCACCTTCTGATGCCTCGGTCTTCTGGTCAATGTGTAAAAGTCCACCCTCATTTCAACTCAAAAGATAGAGTTTATAGGGGCTTTGTTGGACTCAAAACTGTCAAGAAGTTCCCTTCCGTGCTCTCGGTTCGAGAGTATCAGGTCCCTCATGAAAGACTTCCAGAGGTTCCCGCGCACTTCATTTCGTTCATGCCTGTGGCTGCTGGGGTTCATGGCAGTGTGCACCCATGTGGTGAGACATGCCCCCTTGAGATTGCGTCTGCTGCAGATGTGGCTGGCGTCAGTCTACTGGCCAGCAAGAGACGATATCGATACTATGGTCACCATCCCTACAAGTGTGCTAAGCTCTCTAGACTGGTGGTGCCTCGAACAGAATGTGTGTCAAAGGCCGCCCTTTCAGCCACCCCAACCCTTAGAGTTCTTGGGCATGGAAGCGTTGGACTTGAGGTGGGGAGCTCATCTTGGTCCCCTCGCAACCCAAGGCCTCGGGAGAGACAGTGAATTGAAACTGCATATCAACATGAAGGAGCTTCGAGCGGTCTGCCTTATCTGTTAGATATTTCTCCACGAGCTGAAGGGCAGAGTGGTGTCAGTTCTTATGGACAATACTGCCGCAGTGTATTACATCAACAGACAAGGGGGAACCTGCTCTGGCCCGCTTTGCAACGAAGCCCTCCACCTATGGGACTTATGCATTTGCCACTCGATTCACCTGGTGGCTTCATACCTTCACCAACAGTGCAATCGTCTGGCAGATTTGTTGAGCAGGAAATTTGCAACTCACGAGTGGTCCCTCAAGAGGGAGGGTTGAGGCCCATCTTCCATCTGTGGGGTTATCCCCAAGTCAACCTTTTTGTGTCCAATCAGAACAACAAGTGCGCAGAGTTTTGTTCGTTCAGGGGGCAGAGCCCGGGATCAATTGCGGATGCTTTCGAGATATCCTGGACGGGGATGGCCTGCTACGCGTTCCCCCCGACTCTGTGGATTCCGGGAGTCCTGTTGAAAGTCAAACAGGACCAGCCCTCAATCATCTTGGTAGCCCCAGCATGGCCGAGGCAACATTGGTTTACGACTCTGCTCCATCTCTCAGTCAGCGAGCCAAAAGAGTTGCCAGTACCACTGGACCTAATCTCCCAGGACCAAGGGCGGCTGCGCCACCTAGATCTGAGGTTGCTACACCTCTGTGCACGGAACCTCCATGGCTGAGGGGCAGGGAGTTGCAATGTTCAGTGCAGATCCAGAAGATCTTGGTCAACAGTAGGAAGCTCTTGACGAGGGCATCGTACAAGGGCAAGTGGGGCAAGTTTGTGGACTGGGCACTCAGCAGGGATCTCGTGCCTCATCAGGCTCTGGTTCAAACCATCCTAGACTTTCTCTGAAAGCCTGTGGCCTGTCCTTGTCCTCCATCAGAGTCTGCCTTGTGGCAATTTTGGCGTTCCATGAGAAGGCAAGCGAAGCTTCCCTCTTCACCAATCCCTTGGTGAAGCATTTCCTTAAAGGTTTAGAGAGGGTCTTCCCAGTGGTGTGTTCTCTGATCACTCAGTGAGACCTCAGTCAGGTCCTCTCGAGACTCATAGGGCCCCCTTTCGAGCCACTTGCTACCTGCTCGCTTCTCGTTCTTTCATGGAAAGTAACCTTCCTAGCGGCGATTGCATCGGTCAGGAGAGTCTCAGAGATTCGGGCGTTGTCGGCCTCCCTGCCTTATACGGTCATCTTCAAAGACAAAGTTCAACTGCATCCTCACCCAGCATTCCATCCTAAGTTGGTTTCGCAGTTCCACTGTAATGAGGAAATTGTCTTGCTCCACGAGCTGGTCTTTTATCCAAAGTCGCATGCCTCAGACAGAGAAAGAAGGCTCCACACTCTGGATGTTCACTGTGCTTTGGCCTTTTACATAAAGAGGACAAAACCCTTTGGAAAAACACCCCAGCTGTTTGTGGCACTAGCAGACAGACTGAAAGGGGAGCCAGCCTCAGCTCAGCACCTCTCTTCCTGCATAGTTTCATGTATTCGCAAATGTTACGCATTGGTTAAGATTGACCCCCTGGCAATCAAGGCCCACTCTACAAGAGCCCAGGCCGCCTCTGCTGCATTCTTGAGTGGGGTGCAGATTGTGGACATTTGTAAAGCGGCTGTGTGGTTGTTTTGCGCACACATTCATGCAGCATTATGAGATTGATCAGCAAGCTCAAGGCGACGCTGCAGTGGGTAGGGCAGTTCTGCAGTTGGTGCACCTGTGATTCTGACCCACCACCAGACAGAGGTAAGACTAGTGAATCACCTACAATGGAATGGGCAGGAGCAATCACTCGAAGAAGAGGTTACCCACCTGTAACTGGTGTTCTTCGAGATGTGTTGCTCTTGGACATTCCACATCCCTCCCTCCCTCCCCTCTGCGGAATAGGCATTAAGAAGGAACTGAGAAGGGGGTGAGTCAACTGTGACTCAGAGAGAGAGAGCTGCGATGGCACCACTCCAGAGGGTGCCACAGCTGACCCTATAGGAAAGTCTCTGGCTATCTGTGCACGTACACACATGCGCGTGTGCTTGTGTACACCTACAATGGAATGTCCAGGAGCAACACATTGCAAAGAACACCAGTTACAGATGGGTAACCTCTTCTTCCTCTGTTTTCATAGGTGAACAAATGGACCTTCTTTTGGGGAGTGAAGTGATGTACTGCTTAGTATTAGAGCTGCTGATGGAAACCGGGTCTGTCCGTAGGTCAGGGTATGCTGTCTGGGAAAGAGGACCTAGGATAAGGGGGTGTCAGAGCAGTGACTTTCTATAATATGGGGTTGGGGGGGAAGACACACAGGTAGGTAATGCAAACTGTGGGAAGACTTGCTTGTCAGACTCTACCTTAGCAACTATTACTAGTAGTAAGTGAACAAGCTGATATACAGGTACGTACAGCTCAGTGGTATTCAGACCCACAGTACCATTCTCCCCTGGGGTTTCAGAAATCCTTATAAAGCCATCCCCTCCAGCCTCCCTCACTTTGAAGCTGTCTTGGGTCAGGACATTTTGAACAATCTTTGCATCATATTTTCAAATTTATTCAATGTTGGTGTGGTGTTTTTTTTTTTTTTTTTTTTTTTGTATGAATTAAAGAAAACCAAAGAGCAACACTCAGTATGTGATGGAAAGGGATGATGAGGAAGCGTGTTCTCACTCTGAAGCTATGGAACTGGGAGTAAGGAGATCTGTATTCTGCTTCTGGCTCTGTTACTGACTTGCTGTCAGAACTTGGACACATCATCTCATCTCCCTTTGCCTCTGTTTCACATGCAAACCATATACAGACTGGGAATTTAAGTGGTGCCCAAGAAACTTGGAACCCAACTCCCTTTGAAAGTTAGTGGAAATTGGACACCTGACCCCTTGGTCTCCTTTGAACAATTTAGCTCTGCTGCTTACTCTGCAGGTGATGTGAGGCGTAACTAATGTGGAGTTAGTGAGGGGTGTATCAGTGGTCAGTAAAAAGAGTGCATTTCTTTGAGGAGTGTGTTAATATAGGGGATTCTCTTGATTTCTCCAATAGTCAATATTTTTTCTCTGAATTAATGGCCTTTCTGAGTAAGGTTTGTGTTATGAATGAAAGTTTGTAAGCATTCCTGTGGCTTTTTTTTGTTTTGTTTTGTTTGTTTGCTACCCAACTAAGAAACAGTGATTGACTATCCACCCTGGGCTTTCTTTAGCAACATCAGTGATGGATGATGATAAAGCTCTTAATTCCATTTGTAGTTTTATAGGTCTAATTAGGGCTTCCTTTGGCAATACAAAGTTTGGCTTTATGTTGAGAAGGACGCTGTTCTGTCTGCAGCACTTACATTAGCCTCAGGCTTAGGTAGCTGTGTTTTATAATTAAGGTTCTTCACTTCACTGCTGCCTTGTACTTTTCAAACTTAATTTGTCTGTTGCAGTGAAAGTCTTGCATACTGCAGCAATAACATTTTTATACAGAGCTCCTCAGTCAGAGATCTCAGAGCACTTTATAGACATGGACAGCGTTATCTCCATTGTACAGGTGAATAAACTGAGGCACCAAGAAGTTTTGTAACATGACAGATCACAGAGAGAGTCTTTGACCCAGCCACAAGCAGAATACAGGATGTCTTATTCCCGGTGTAACCAGTAGGCCACTGAGCATCTCAGTGTTCATCTCCTGGTGCAAGTCACCAGGGATGACAGTGATTGCCCTCACACATTTTGTTTAATTTTTTGACTTTTTGATGTGTTTTTGTGTAAACAGTATTTGTTTATGAAATGATTAATATGATTAGTTATTTCTTGTATTAACTTAACACTTAAAAGCTCCAAATAAGATTAGGGGCTCATTGTACTCTGAATTTATACATGTACATACTAAGCTGGATCCATAGGATAGACAAAGGGTGTCAGAAGGGAGATATATATATTTTCTTTTCTTGCAGAACTAGGTACAGAGATGAAGTGACTAGCTGTGAGAATCATAGGGTTAGAAGGGACCTCATGAGGTCATCTAGTCCAACCCCCTGCCAAGAAGGCAGGACCATTCCTGTATTTCCTTTTATGGGATCATTTTCCATGAGAGAGCCCCAGGAGGTTTATTGAAGGATCATTTGATGATAAATTTCTTAACCGTATGTGATATTTGTTTACAGATTGCATTTCAGTATTTTTCTAATGACTAGAAATCTCCACCACATATGCATAAAATCTTATTTTTCACCATAGTTTCTCAAACACTTAGTCACATTCAATCTACATGGTTTTTAATCTGACTTATGTTGGGTAACATTTAAGATTTTGTTTCAGGAAATTATCTTATCTTTTGGTATAGATTGAGATTGGCCCTCTTCTTTAGATCACACCTCATGCCTGTAGGGTAGTTTGTCTATCTGTATCCTTGTCATGTCTCTCTTTCTTGCGTCTCTTTGGCCAGAGCTTAGCACTGTGACTCAGTCTTCCAAGTCAGCAACTTCTTTCTTATCATGAGAGGCTTGGTTATTAGATCAACTCTCATGGCTGTAAACCCGGAGTTCCTCTTCAGAATGCCTGTTTTGGCAGCCATTTGATTTTCTTCAGCTCTGCTATTTCTTCTTGATTTGGGCAGCCATGGGTTCACTTGTCTGTACTACAATAAAACACCCATGGTGAGAGAGAAGGGGTCTAAGAGCCTTGACTCCGGCCTGAATTTGGATGTCTACAGAACAGTTTTATAGTCCCCCTCTGAGCTCCTGAGTCAGCTCACATGGGCCAGCTTGGGGGTGTTTTATTCAGCATAGTTGTGCCCTGAGAAGCTTCTCCGTACTGTGAGCCAGAAACTTTCTTCTTAGTGAGGTATCTTTAAAATTTTTGGAATTTCTTGGTCAATCCATCCTCTCCAGTTCTGGGCTCTTTTTTGGGGAATTTAGTATGTTTGGGGGGGGTGATGGAATTAGATTCCTTTGTTATGCCCTCCAGAGTGCAGGCTTTTGGAAGCCATGTTATTCCGGCCCCTGATGGTCATCCTATTTTTTCCCCTTCTTTTTCTTTTTCTCTTAATGCAAATTAACAAACCTGTCTTCTTCTGAGAGCCCCAAAAGCTGAGAACTATTTGGAGTCATTTGATTGATTGTAGTTGGTCAGCATGTACATTGCTTTGACAAGGCAGAATAAAACAACCTACACTTGGGACAAAATGTTGAAAAGTGACTAAGTGATTCAGAAGCCTGAGACCTATTTTCAAATGAGTTAGGTACTTTTTATCTCAAGTTCCACTGAAAGTCAGATGGGAATTGGGTTCCTAAGCAACTTTTGAAAGTGGGCGCCGTTGATTGTGTGGGTCTCATTCAGCCAAAGCAGAATTTTCAGATCATGTAAAAGGGGATTTTTCATGGTCTTTTAAGATCAGCTGTTAGAGAATATGAATATCTGTGGATCCAGGTGTTACTGAGCTGCTGTTTCCTCTGCTAATTTTCTCTCTTTGGGAGTGTGTCCATATGTTCTGTATCTGGGTTTAATATTTCTCCAATACACTTATGGTCTCCAGTATTTCACTGTCCTCTTTGAACAGGAGTTAATGTGAATTAGTTTTTCTAACAAGTTTTTCTTTGCGTGGTAATATGAATGTAACTTTTGAATTATAGCGGGTCACGTTGTTCCTTAATCTGTCACACACTTATTTTGGCATCTCCTGATAGCTTTGATTTCATGACACACAGCTCTGCAAACCCTTGCTACCACATGCAGTTACTTATCTTGAAGAGAAGATGACTCTGATGCTGTAAGTTGCTTGTAGAAGGATAGTGTTTACATTGTGGAAACTGCAGGCTAGTTCTTTCGTTGAACCCTGCAGTGGGAAGTGTATAACTCCCTGATTCTTGGACTAGCTCTGGCCCATGTTGTTTTAAGCTGTGCTGGCATGCAGTGGTCCCCTGAAGGACCACATGCGATCTGGGGATTATCGGAACACATCAAACTGTGGCCACATCTCCACCCCAACCTTTCCCACACCTTGAGCTATGGGCAGTGAGGGAAGCTCAGGAGGTGATCATGCTGGCTGTGTGCCTGTGAGGGCTTTCCACGGTCTGAGGGTATTAAAAGCCAGCAGGTAATTGGCAGTTAGTGGCTTATGAGGATCAGAATGGGGCCTGTCTTTTGTCCCTGTATCTCTAACTTTCTTCTTTGAGTGATTGCTCATGTCATTCCAACTCAGGTGTGCATGTACCACGTGTGTGGTTCACCAAAGAGTTTTCCCCTGTCTACCCACAGGGTTGGCAGAGGCCGCTAGTGGGCACTCAGCGACTGCCCTATCCCCACTGTCACTAGCCTCCTTAGTTCCTTCTTACCACCCTGACGGTTGCTGGATCACTAGCTCTTGCTATTTTTTTCCCTATTCTTCTCTAGTTTCATGTTGTAGTTAGTTCTTCTTAGTGTTAGGTTTAGGATATTTAGGACTTTTAGTGGGGCTTTTTCGACGCCCCAGGCCGGAAGGCCAGGGCATGCATGGTTTTACGGACGACCCACACGTACTCTGTCTGAGGTGCTTGGGTAAGTCCCACTTGCGTGCTAAGTGCCATATTTGTAAGAACGTTAAGCCCTGAACTCAGAGATTGGGAGCAGAAGATCAGGCTCTTGATGATGGAGGAAGCCTTCTGTCTGGTGGATGGGGGAGAGTTGGGCTCGGGCAAGGCAGCCTTGGTGCAGAGTGCCCCAACTCTGGGGAGGGCTAAGGACTCTGGCAGAGATCCTCAGCGTGGTTCACCCCGGCGCCGGCGCACCGGCACCATTCTCATTTGCCAGCACCGAAGAGGAAGGGTCAGGAAGGAGCCCCCTCCCCACTGGCCAAGTCTAAGATTGGGTCCAAGGTGCGACCCAAGGTGGGCCACTCAACCCCAGCTCCGAGCCATACAGCACCATTGACTCTGGCCCCGGGAAGGGGTGCGTCAAGTTCAGTGTCGGTGCCATTGCCCACCCAGGGGATTTTGGAGGAGGATCTCCAGCTGTCCTCCACCCCTGAGACCTTTGAGGCCACTAGGGACATAATAGAGCAGACAGCCCACGTTGGCATGGAGTTGGGAGTGGTACTGGAGAAGGTACTGATACCATGCACCAGAGGCAAACCAACTCCCATAAAGCCTCCGTCGCCATGGCACAGATCGTTGGCACTGACAGATCGGAGAACCAGATCTCATTCTCCAGTGCGCCATTCTTCTTCAACAGAAGCCCCTTGGCACCGTTCCTTGGGAGCACCTCAAGTGGTGGTGGTGGTGGTGGGCGCCCTGGCTTTCTGCTTACCACATCACCGGGGACAATCTCCTTCGGCAGGGGCGCAATCTCCAGGACAGAAGGTCCAGTACCATTTCCCAGCCAGGGTCACACCGCCCTGTTCCCTGTGCAGCTGATCGTCCTCAGCTTTTGATGAGGACTCGGTCATTTCCTGGTGCAGTAGAGGCAGTGGGTCAGGACATAGTAAAAAAACAACAAGGATTTGTGTGGTACTTTAAGACTAACAGACTATCCCCACAAGAAGTGCCTCTGGTGCCTGAGCAAAAGCCACATAGTCACTGCTTTCTCTATTTGCCTGTCCTTTAAACCAAGGACAATCAAGGCCAGGGAGCAAAGGCGCCGTGCCCTGGCCTCCTAGCAGGCTCGGCACTCTTCCCCCGAGGCCTCAGGGTCTCTTGCAGTACCGCATGCCAGTTCGGCACCGGAACCCGCCCGGCACCGTGCCGATATTGACACAGGACCAGCTTGGTACTGATTTCAGTACCGTGGCACTGGCACAGCTCCGTGTCTGCAACACGGGCCATCCCTTGGGACTGGTCAGGGTTGGTACTGGTCCCAGTGACCCTGGAGGCAGTCAAGGCAGGGAAGGCACTCCTCCTACTGCCTACACCTCCTTCTCTGGTGCCTGCTAGAAGGGGAAAAACAGCCTTCATTTTGAAGGTCTGGGCGCAGCGCAAATGGCACCGTTTCCCTCCTTTGCTACCAGGGCCAGGCTCCCGGACACCAGAGCCTGCCACCTCTTTGAGTCCCGGCACCATATCACCCTGCCGTGCCATCCCTGGTATCATCCCAAGGGCTCCAAAATGCTTCCCCCTCTTCCAGCCCGGGGGAAGGGGCCTCAAGGGCTAAAAATGGCCCTGGTATTGGCCTTCGGCACTGCTGCCCTTTTGGTATCGCCCCCATGTATGGTCCCTGCAGGAGACCCCTGTAACCATGCCGGTACTGTCCCATTCAGCACCAGTGAGGGCTTTAAACCTGGTGCCGTGTTCTTACATGGGGGATCTATTGGCGCATTTTGACCTCCTGCACTGTGTCTCAGTCCACATGGGAATGGAGGTCCAATCCTCCAAAGCGCTCACCGACACCTTATTCGGGCTGGTGTTCTCTTTGGTGGAACCAGTCACGGTTCCCCTCCACCCCAGCATTTGGGACTTAGCCTCGTCCCGCTGGCAAAACCTGGGTTCCATCTCCCAGATTTCAGATACGGCGGGCCTCAAATACCAAGTCCCAGGGTCAGAGTTCCTTTCACTCACACACCACCCAGTCCCACCTTGTGCGGTGGTAGAGGTGGCCTTAGGTCCAGAACAGGCTTCCCATGATCCCCTTCCAAAATAGAGGGACGCAAGGGAGCTAAAGTTACTGGGCCGGAAGGTATACTTCTCCTCGGTGTTCCAGTTGCGGGCTGTAAATAATCAGGCCCTGATGGGCAGATATATGTTGGACGTGTGGGAGTCAATAAAGAAATTTAGACATCTACTCCCACTAGAGGTGAGGGAAGAGTATGATGCCTTCCTTGAGGAGGGTAAAATAGTCTCCCAGGACCTCCTCTTGTCAGCCTGGGACGCAGTGGATACGGCGGCCTGCACTATGGCCTTGGCTGTGACCCTGCGCTGCGCAGCATGGCTACGGGAAGCCAGGGTGCCCCCGGCCTCCTAACAGGTGGCCCTTGATCTGCGCTTCTGGGGTGATGCCCTTTTCCCACCAGAGATGTCTGCTGTCTTAGGTATCACTCGTGACCTCCGGTGTGAGTTAAAATATCTTGGCCTTCTTCCGGTGGGGCCTCTTCCAGGTCCTCCGGCCCATAAAGCCTGGTAGTAAACCGATCCCCCCTGCTCCTTCCACAACAGCTGCTAGTGAGGACTTAATCCTCAACACCACAACTTCAGTACAAAATCCAGTTGGGGGACCTTCCTGTCAAGGTCCCTCCCCAACAACTCGGAGGAGGGATCCTGAGCTGCTAATCAGCAGTGTTGATTATAACCAGCCAGCCTCTTTGTCAGTCACCTTCTTCAAAACCCTTGTTGTGGAGTGCCCACTGACTTGAGACCCTTCCTACGAGTTGACAGCCCTCCCCTCTCTCTCTCTCTGTGAGAGTGGGTGGTTCAGAGGTTAAAGCAGCCTCCTGTCTTTTTGGGTAGGACCAAGGTTTAACCCCATATTTATAACCTCTCCTTTGAGCCTAATATTTCCAGTAACCGAGAGGACTCAACCCTCTGGTTATTCAAGCCTCCACTACTACCGTAGCGGACAGAATGGAGGCCTTTGGTCTGAACCTGTGTGGGCAACCCCTAGCTAACGGTTCTGAGACCCAAGGGGTGTCCTTGTATCTGACACTCCACTGGGGGGAGAAAAGCCCCCCCCTGCCCTGCTTCCTCATGCGGCGGCTCCCTTGCCTTCTCTGGGACACATAAGGAGTTCATGGAGCACACTCCAAACATCAAAGAGTGTACTGCCTCATCTATACCCACTCCCAGCTAAACGGGGTCTTTCCCTATGGGGTGCCATTCCCATACGGGGGAGCTATGCTCACGCACACTTCCCCGTGGGCAAGGTCTTATCATTCTTTCTTTCGAAATGGATGTTCGGAAAACCCTTTGTTGGCTTTCGCTCCCCTTTCCACAGAAGCTGCTCGCTTCTCTATCCCCAAGGTTGGGGGGGAGCTCTCCACCCTTTCTTATACGCCGCCCTGACCAACACTTCCCCTATGTCACCAGCTGCAATTAGCTGGTGCTTAAATATAGCTCTCATCCAATGACCCCCATCCAGGGTTCTATGGTATATGCTTCCACCTCAGGGGTACTCCGACCCCTCCTGAACCCATGGAGCAGGCAAACCATCCCCACCTGCCAAGTACTGGACGCAAATGTCAGAGCTCGGCCACCAGACGCAAGCATTCGGCCAATCGCTTGTTGTTTCCATCGGGGAGATGAACCCTCCAGTAGTCATTAGGACCAGCTGGTCTACAGCTTCGGTGAGCGCACTTGAGAGAGGTCGCACTTGGTGTGGCCTCTGCCTTGTTTACTCTACTCTCCCTTTCCCCGTAGAGGAAAGAGGCTACATTAACAAACAATGAATCACTTCTCCTGGCCCATTGATCACCGCTACCCAGGACAAGCCCTAAAGTCAGAACCCCCGTATACGTGGTTTTGCCCCTGACAGAGTGGACCTTTGCCACTTCCCTCTCTCTAAGGTGGCCACTTCCTTCCACGTAAATCAAGAGATCCTCAGGTCATGGAGAACCAGAGGAGATGACGTAATAATAATAATAGGATCCGGATCCCGCTCCTTTGCCATTAGATTAAAGGTGGAGAAACTCATCCCTCTGCCTCGCTCGTTACACCCACAGTCACTGCTTGGTCCCACCATGATGGTTCGGAGACCATACCTGCAGGTGGGGTACGAGTTTGGGCCCAATCATCATTTCCCAGAGTTTTATCCAGCAATGCCTCTCATGTAGTTCACCTTCTGGGGACAGCCATAGTGCCATGGTTACCCCGGCCTAGTCCAGGAGAGTCTTGCTGAGGAGTCCCGCGGGTACAACTCCTTCTTCCTCATCAGAATCTGAAGATCTTGGCATATTATACGTCCATCCTAAGTGACTACTAGGGGTTTTTCCACTTGATAGAGCTCACATTAAGCCCACCCCGAAATTCTTATCAGCGATCGAGAATTCAGGAACTAGCCAACTCTTGATAGAATTCACCTTTCCGGGTAAGATCTAATAACAACAATAGGATGTTCATAGAAGACACTTCAGATAAACTGCAAGTATCTTAAAAGGAGATGGCCAGATGTGCCCCATTGGGGTGGTGTACCCTTGCTCCACTCCTTTCGGAGGAGACTCCTTCCTCCTCTCATACATCCCAATTCTCCCTCGTGGCCCCTTTTCACAGGGAGCCTCAAACCTGGTACATGCCCCTGTGCGTTGCCAGGCTTAAGGTCGGTGCCGTATCGGGGCAGGTCCTTCCTGGTGGTATGAGGTCATGTAGTCCAAAGTGAGTTTGGTCCGGGGCTCTTGGGCTCATGAGCCTACTCCTCAGGCGTTGCCTTATTGTGATCAGCTCCTCATCCTTTGTATTCCTTCGGCTGCTTGCCAGCTGCTGGATCCAAATAGTAAAAAAAAAAAAAAAAAAGGGGGGGGGGGATAACAATAATACCATTTCCTTGTGTCTTCACAAGGTTACAGATGCTGACGGCCCACCTCAAAAAGGGACCATCACGGTGTCACCAATAAGCTCACGTACGCCTGGGATATATTCTTCAGGCCCATAGGAGGTTCCACCTGTGTCTATCTTGTATAGTGCCGTAAGGCGGGTCAAGCATCTGGCTTTCCCCATGCTGGTCCGGGTGCATCACTTATAAGTGTGCTGTATGAGGTCGTCAGCTGTCACCTTTTGGTCTTTCCCATTCCTCTTTAAACTAGGGTGAAGTAAACTCTCCTAGATCCTCCTCACCTGCTCCTGGTAGCCCATCTCTCCTGTGGGACACTGAGTGCGCCAGATTCACATACCTATCTGGCCCATGGCATGCATGTGCTTTACGTTGCCAGACTGAGGGAAATATGGTCTACCTCCCTTCCACCACTTCTTGCACTGTCAGTAACCACCACTGCCAGCCTGGCAATCCTAAGGCCTTGTGAACTTCCTCATAGGAATTATGCCATCACGTGTTGCTGCCAAAACACTAAATCCTCTGGCCTCCACACGCCTCTGCTCAGATAGAGCAATTAGAGACGCATTCCTCGACCATAGCCACAGTTTGTTGGTACCACACTTATGCGCAGGGTGACCCCAGACTGTTCTGTCCATGCACACCAGTTGGTGCTCGGACAAAATGGGCCTACTTCTCTCCACTGGCTTAGGTCCTGCAATTCCAGGCTACCCTTGCCTGGATTAAGGTCCTTCGGTCAATTCCTTAGAACCCTCGAGGACCTTGCTTGTTGGACAGCTACCCATGTCGGAGATATGTTGTCCTGAAGATGTGAGAACTGCTGGTTTTTTTGTGCAGAACTGCCTGAAATATAACCTTTTACATAAAATGCAAATTTCTAGACATCATATTCTTCTATGTCCACCATAAACCACAGATAGAGATATATCTATTTTATGACAGTTGACATTTTCTGTTTGCTTTTATGTGAAATACATGTCAAATGGGGGAGGTGTAGAATTAGATGTTTTTTGACTATCAAATGCTCCACCCAAGATGACAGCACCTATTCTTTGATGCCACCATCACTTTTTCATAAATATACCAAAAGAAACACTCTCCCTAAAAGTAAAATAAAAATAAGCATAGAATATATAAGCAAACGGCAAAACCAAGCTGCTTGTTTTCTGTGATTTGATGTACTACTAACAAGGAAACAAATATTGCAATCCTTGCTCAATCAAATTTCCCACCGACTTCATTTAAACTATAGGATCTGGCCTAGCCCAGCAGCTACTTTAGAATGTATAAACTTGCACATCTGTGTATCTTAAGAAAATTTAAGGATACATCTGTAGCAGACTAATCTTATTTTGGAAGGGAGAAGCAAATTGAAAAATCACAGTGAGAAAAGAAAAATCATATGTATTCAAACCTCCTCACAATCCAAAGTAAACTTTCCTTGACCAGTAAACAAAAGTTTTGTTGCAAAAAGCCAACGCCCATTAGCAGGAATAAAGATCTGACTTAGGCGAGCCATTAGAGAAAGACACCTCCCCAGAAACTTTAAGCAGGGCAGCAAAGCAGAAAGGGAAGAAGCAGCCCCAGGTCTGTCTCTGGATGCTGCAGAGACCCCATCAAACTGAAGAAAAGCCCCAGCCTCTCCGAAAAATAAGATCAAGCCTTCCTAGAAATGGAGGGGGGGAGTGTGGTGAGAGAGGGGAGCGACCCTGAGCTGGAGACTGGAAAGAAGCTGGGGGTGAGGAGTGGAAGCAACAAGGTAAAGCAAAACTACCTCCACAGCTGCAGCCAGCCCCGCCCCTGGCAGGCCAGCCTTCTTCACTCTCAGTACACATGCAGCAGCCCGACAAGGGATCGTCTCCTAATTCCCAGCCGCACCAACACCTTCAGCAGGGCTGAGTGGCAGGGGAATGCATTCTGGAGCTGCGGGCTCCTGCATGCTTCTATTTTTAGAGTGCTGCCCTGGCCACCGGCAAAAAGCCGGACAAAATGCACTTTTTCTCAAATTCCTGGAAGACGGAGGACAGCAGGGCAAAAAGGACGTGTCCTCCTTTTGCCCGACATCTGGTAACCCTACCCACAGGTTTCAGTCTTTGTTTCCAACCTCTCAGCCCCTCCCTTTCAGTGCTGAGTTGATCCCTTTGTCTCTTCACAGACACCTTCATTAGCATATCTTTGTCTCTTTCAGGTTCACTACTGCTGGCAGAGACCTCTGTCTGTTCCCTCATCCCTCAGCCACAGAAAGCATTTTACGTGGTTGTTCACACGTATGAAGGTGTAGGAAGTATATCAGCATATAAATTATGTAGAATGGGTCATTAGTGTCCATAAAGAAACTCTGCATGGTGTAATTGGCAGCAGAGCATACAATTCCAGTGTATAAGTGAACAGGAACATCATGTAGATCATAACCCAAGGTGCATAGATCCTCACACCGTGACAGCCTGCTCCTTTGGAGATTCAAGAAGAATCCTCCTACTCACCTCCAGATGAAGCTGTGATGGGTGAAACCCCAGTGTCCATGCCAGATGACAGCAAGGCCCACCAGGGTCTCTTGAGAAGGGTAGCTCGCCATTTAGGCCTCCAGGCAGAAGAGTTGGTGGAGGAGGCCGATCCCATGGTGGATATCCTGACCCCAGAGGGTCCTTCGCATGTAGCTCTTCCACTCATAAAGACCATTAGGGATACTACGAAGGCCCTTTGGCATGCGCCAGCCTCTATTCCACCCGCGGAGTGGAAGTATTTTGTTCTGGCCAAGGGCCACAAACATTTTTACATGCACCCCGCACCCGGGTCCCTAGTCATGGTGGCGGCCAATGAGAGGGAGCACCAAGGCCACCCTGATCCCACTCCCAAATCAAAAGAGACAAAAAAGATGGACCAATTTGGGTGAAAAGTTTATTCAACTGGAGGCTTGCAACTTTGAATCACGAATCAAAAGGCATTTCTGAGCTGCTATGCTTTCAACTCTTGAGCAGGGATGGAGAAGTTTGCAATCGCTCTCCCTCAGGACTCTAAGGTAGAGCTATCGGCCATGATCAAGGAGGGCAAAGTGGTCTCGAGAGTCTTGCTGCAATTGGCCCTGGATGCTGCAATGCTGCTACTAGGACCATGGCATCGGGGGGACGATGAGGCGGAGTTTGTGGCTTCAAGCATCGGGTCTTCCGCACGAGGTGCAGATGACAATGCAAGAACTTCCCTTTGAAGGCCAGGACCTGTTCATGGAGCAAACAGACTCCAAGTTACAGACTCTGAAAGACTCTGGAGCTCTGTTAAAATCCTTAGGCCTCCGTACTCCAGCATCTCAGCGACGTCCTTTCTGCCCACAGCCCACTCAAAAAACCTTGAATCAGAGGTCAGACTTCTCCCATAGGGGAAACTGAAGCAGACAGCAGTCGGACCACCATTCAGCCGGCCGCTCCAAGGGTAACTCGTGTGCTCAGCCGAGTTTGAGAAAGAGCTTTTGAGGATGTATCCATGGACATCAGAAGAAGTGTTGCCAGCAGATCGAGGGATGTGATCATTCCCCTCTATTCTGCACTAGTGAGGCCACATCTGGAATACTGTGTCCAGTTTTGGGCTCCCCACTACAAAAAGGACATGGACAAATTAGAGAGAGTCCAGAGGAGGGCAACAAAAATGATCAAAGGGCTGGAGCACAAGCCCTCTGAAGAAAGACTGAAGGAACTAGGTTTATTTAGCCTGCAGAAGAGAAGACTGAGGGGGGATTGATAGCAACCTTCAACTACTTGAAAGGCTGCTCCAAGGAGGATGGAGCTCAACTGTTCTCGGTAGTAACAGAGGGCAGAACGAGAAGCAATGGTTTCAAGTTACAGCTGGGGTGGTCCAGGCTGGATATTAGGAGAAACTTCCTTACTAGGCGAGTAGTGAAGCATTGGAATAAGCTGCCTAGGGAGGTGGTGGAATCTCCATCTCTGGAGGTGTTCAAGGCCCAGCTGGACAAAACCCTGACTGGGATGATCTAATGGGAGTGGTCCTGCTTTTTATGGCAGGGGATTGGACTAGATGACCTCGTGGGGTCCCTTCCAACCCTATGATTCTATGACAGCGTATGGGACTCTTATATGAGGTGTCCCCTCCCCCTTTCGGAGACAGACTGTCCCATTTTCCCTGGGCATAGGCTGACATTACATCGGATCAGTGGGTCCTGCAGACGGTCAAATGGGGATACTCTCTCCAGTTCCCTTCTATCGCACCCTGCCACCCTCCCCGCCCTTCCCTGTTCCTCTTCAGGGACCCCTCTCATGAACACCTGCAGGCAGAAGTAGACTCGCTTCTAGCACGAGGGGTGGTGCAGTAGGTCCCGGAAGACAGAAGAGGGAAGGGATTCTATTCCTGGTATTTCCTCATTCCCAAAGTGAAGGAAGGCCTCTGTCCCATTTTAGATCTCCGGGGCTTGAACAAGTTTCTGTGCGACGTGAAATTCTGCATGTTCTCCCTAGCTTCCATTATCCCCTCTTTGGATCACGGGGACTGGTACACTGCTAGAGGCATCACTGGCACTGGGCACCTGGGGCCCGTGCCCTGAATCCCAGAGCCAGTGCCTCGGATCTCCAGCCCAATCGGGGATCCAGGGCCTGGCTGCCCATGGTCGTGGCAGGCATCTGGGGCCCAGCTGCTTGCGGCGGCGGCAGCCCCATCTCTGGCTGGGGATGCGGGGCCTGGCCGTCCGCAGCCGCTTCTGGCCCCATCCCTGGCCGAGGAAACGGGG
The DNA here is from genome assembly GCA_007922195.1 of Podocnemis expansa. NCBI lineage: Eukaryota > Metazoa > Chordata > Testudines > Podocnemididae > Podocnemis > Podocnemis expansa. The sequence continues at coordinate 2,124,825 of ML682098.1, forward strand.
CCTAGCTGCCCACGGTGGCTTCTGGCCCTGTCCCCAGCCAGGGTGTGGGACCTGTGGGCTGGGGGTGGGAGACGGGGCCTGGGCCCGTGCCCCACATCCCTCCCCAGGCCAGCGACGCCTCTGTACGCTGCCCTCGATTTGAGGGACACTTATTTTCATATTGCCATCCTCCTTCGCCACAGACGGTTTCTGTGGTTCATAGTCAGCGGCTGTCACTATCGGTTTACAGTCCTGCCCTTTGGCCTCGCTGCAGCACATTGCGTATTTACGAAATGCCCGGCTGTGGTGGCCGCCTTCCTTTAAAGACGAGGGGTCTGTGTTTTTTCTGTATCTTGACAACTGGTTGGTCAGAGGCAGGTCCCATCAGGAGGCGCAGGGCCAATTGCACTTCATACACAATACGTTCGACAGCCTTGGTCTCCTGGTCAATGAAGAAAAATCTACACTGACCCTCTCGCAGTGTATTGTCTTCATAGTGTGGTCCTCGACTCAAAGTCGGGCAAGGTTCTTCCTTCCCGAGGACCGCTTTCACCCGATACGGTCCATGGTGTGGGATCTCTCTGAACACCCCCTAACCTCGGTCAGATGATGTCTGTAGTTACTAGACCACATGTGTGTTGGATCACGCCTGCGGCCACTTCAGGCCTGGTTAGTGACGGTGTATCATCCGGGGAGGGACTCCTTAGAGACCATGGTGTCTGTTCCACCAGTGGTTCAAGACTCCTTGAGCTGGGGGATAGATGGAGCCAGTATGTGCGAGGGCCACCTGTTCGGAAGCCGGTGCCATCAGTGACCCTCATCACGGACACGTCAAATGTGGGTTGGGGTGCCCGCTTAGGGGACATCAGGACTCAGGGCTGTTGGTTGGGGAGCGAGGCCCTGCTGCATATCAACTTAAAATAGCTCAGAGCAGTATGTCTAGCGTGTGTAGCTTTCAAGGACAGACTCTTCCAGGACGGTGCAGGTGCAAACAGACACCACCACAGCGATGTATTATATCAACAGATGGGGGTGCTTGCCCCTCTCCCCTCTGTCGGGAAGCCCTGGTGCTTTGGGAGTTTTGCATCTGACACTCCATTCGTCTGGTAGTGTCTTTCCTTCCTGGAGCCCAGAACAGTCTAATGGACGATCTCAGCAGACGCTTCCTGTCGCGTGAGCGGTCCCTACGGGAGGTTGTGGCACACTCCATTTTCCAGCGGTGGGGCTGTCCCCAAATAGACCTATTCATGTCTGACATCAACAAGAAATGCGAGAGGTTTTGCTCATTCTGGAATCGCAGCCCTGGGTCACTGTCGGATGCCTTTCTGATTCCCTGGTCATTCCATCTGCATTGTGCGTTCCCTCCAACTCCACTTATCTACCAGGTCCTTCTCAAGGTGAAGCAGGACAAGGCGCATCTGATCCTAGTAGCTCCCGACTGGCCGCGTCAGCATTGGTTTCCTCTTTTTCAGGATCTGTCCATGGAGCCCCTACTCTGACTCCCCATACTCCCAGACCTACTAACTCAGGACCAGGGCTCTCTTCATAACCCCAACCTGTGGGCCCTCTATCTCAACGTGTTGCAGCTCAATGGTTGACTCGTGAGAAGAGCCTTTGTTCTGCAGGGGTACAGGAGACATTGCCTAACAGCCGGAAACCTGCAGTGCAGGCCTCTTAAAGTGGATGCGAGGCCCTGATGCATATCAACTTGAAAGAGCTCAGAGTGGTGCATGTCTCTGTTTGGGTGCTGAACAAGGGAATGTCGCCCCACGGAGTCCCGGTGCCATGGGTCTTGGACTGCCTACTGGAGCTGAAGCAACAGGGCCTGGCAACGTCCTTGGTAAAGGTCCATCTGGCAGCTAATTTGATTTTCCATGAAGGGCTCCGTTCAAGGTTCCTTGTTTTCAGACTTGTTAGTCAAATGGTTTCTGATGGGCTTAGACAGGTTGTTCCCATACCGCCGGGCTCCAATAGCCCAATGGAACCTCAACTTGGTCCTTTCCAGGCTGACGGGGCCTCTGTTCGAGCCTCCTGCTTCTTGCTCCCTCCTCCTGCTGTCATGGAAAGTGGCCTTCTTCCTGGCTATAACTTCAGCAAGGAGGGTGTCGGAGCTCCGTGCTTTCACGGCAGAGGCCCCATTCACCATTTTTTCAAGGACAAGGTTCAGATTCGTCCTCGTCCATCATTTCTTCCAAAAGTAGTCTCCCAGTTTTATATGTCTCAGGATGTCTCTGCTGGTGTTTTAGCTGAAGCTAGATGCTTCTGAAAAAGACAGGCGCCTTCAGTCACTGGATGTCCGCAGAGCGCTGACGTTCTGTATAGACTGCACCAAGCCGTTTTGGAAATCCCTGCAGCTCTTTGTGGCGGTAGCTGACAGGATGAAGGGACTGGATCATGCCGTGTATTAGACAATATTATGTCCTGGCCCGAGTTCCTCTGCCTCAGCTTACAGCCCATTCCACGCGCGCCCGGGCGTCTTTGGCCACATTTGTGGCGGGAGTGCCTGTTGGGGACACTTGCAAAGTAGCTACGTGGTCTTCAGTCCATACATTCACCACTCATTACGCCATAAGCAGTCGAGGGATGATGTGTTAGTGAGAGCAGCTGTGCTTTGCTCAGTCAAGCTCTAGAATTCCATCCCACCTCCAAGGTAAGGCTTGGGAATTATCTGAGTTGGAATGACATGAGCAGTGACTCGAAGAGGAAGAGGAATAGGTTACTTACCTGTAACTGGTGTTCTTTGAGATGTGTTGCTCGTGTACATTCCAACACTTGCCATTCTCCCCTCAGCCGGAATTTTGGCAAGGAAGATCTGAGGAGGCTAGGGTCGGCAGGGATATATATATAGGGCGGTCACAGAGCATCCCCTAGCGGCCTCTGTCCACCCTGTGGGTAGACTGGGGAAAACTCTCCAGCGAACTATGCACACAGTATGTGCACACCTGAGTTGGAATGTACATGAGCAACACATCTCGAAGAATACTAGTTACAGGTAAATAACATCTTCTTTTCTCTGGGTCTTTCCTTCAACCTCCCTATGTCTTTGGCACATGTTCACTTTGCAGCTCCGTTAGTCTCGTGTGCACTCTATGTAGTCGTCTTCAGTGGGAGATTTCTGCCAACCTTCCTCAGCTCATGAGGAGCAGTATCGTACTGTGTTAGAAGTCCTACTGATTTTATGGGACTGGCTGGACGTTAATATGTTTTCCCACAAGAGCACAGGTGGCATAATCTTGTTCCTTTATGGGGTTTTTGATAAAATGTATTTTGAAGAGCTGTAATTTGGTCATATTACTACAAATTTTGCGGAGAGGCTCAAAGACACTTATTTCTAATGAGGGATATTTCCTGACAGATTTCAGTTTTCTTGCTTCAGTTGCTATGGCTGTAAAGCTGTTCAAGACAGCCTGTATTTAAAAAGGGAAAAGCTATGCGTGCGTGTGTGCGTGCGTGCATGCGTACATTCTCATGCTGCTAAACTACTCAATGTTTTGCCCAAAGTACTCACACACTGACTCAACTCCACCAGTACACATTTTGAAAAATTATTAGGAACAGAAAATAAGGGGTAAAAATGGAAATGTTTAGGCTATTTTGACTCCACTGGTAGCGCTTTCTGCTACTAGTCTGATTTGTTTCCAAAGGAGACTTCACTGATGGCTTGTAGCTTGACAGTATTGTTGGAGCAAAGCACTTATAGAAACTACAGTGCTAATTTCATCAGTGATTCTACCTAGCTGGTAGCTGCTGTTCTTGACCACTTTGGGTTTTGCCATACAGAGACTCTGCCTTTTGTAATATGACCTGGAAACTCATGTCTCTCTATGCTATGGCCATGTGATAGGACAGACTAATCCTGCACTGGGCCAGAAAGACTTAATGAGCTGCATTTGGCTGTCAGCTTCCTCCCATGACACCTGTGCTTGCTCTCAGGTGGGGAAGGGGCAGTTAAAAAGGGAAGAGAATAGCTCAGTAGATGGCTGACTGTGGAGAAGCACAGACATCCCCTCCTTTGCTCTTTGAGGAAAGGACCGATACAGAGCCTCTGTAGAGACGCTGCCTTCCAGAGCTCCCAGGGAAAGACAGGCTGGGCTCAGGGCTACTGAACTTGTTTTCTTCAGGGAACTGTTTCTTTGCTTATTACACAGAAGCTGTGTGTGGTGTCTGGGGCAGGTCTGGGAGCCTAATGAGGCAGTTTCAGGGAGCTGAGATCTGTGTGAAACTGTTCAGTAAGCTCAGTGGACTCTCTCACCATCGTCGAGCCCTCCCCTGATTTGCCTTGTACCTTGAAGAGTGCAGTCACAGCTGTGGCTTTACATAACCAAGTGGAATAAAACCACCTGGCTCTTATGTAGTGCATTATTTTATCCATATAGCTTATAGACTAATTGTGGTCCGTTGGTCTCTCTCTCTCTGGTGCAGTCAGCCCTGTGATTGAAATCTCAGAATTAATGTAAAGGTAACTTCCGGTAACATTAAGGTCATGATTCTCATGTGAATCATTTCCCAGAGAGGTTAGGGGATTTGCATGGAACTTGGGGGACTTTAAATCTAAAATCCCCCATGTCCGTCAGTGGGTATGTCTGTGCTGCAGCTGGGCACAAAGCTTGTAGACTTTCACTGGCAGGACTTGAGCCAGCTCACCAAAAATAGCTCTGGGGGTGTGGTGACTTGGGCTTGAAAGCTCATTTACCTACCTAGATTGGAGGCCCCCCATCTCCAGCACAAGCCACAATGTAAATACTGTGGTTCTTAGCATGCTTGTTTGGGCCCTGCTGGCACAAGGCTGATTCCCTAGGCTCGGTGGCTTGCTCTGAGCTGTGGTGGAGCCATACTCAAAGAATGGGACATGGTAGCAGTGTGCTGTCTTGTCAGTGTCTGATGGTGCCAGCTGCTGTTAGCCATCCACAGAATTGCACTCAGGGTCAATTGTTTGGGCGTGTGGGCTTTAGTTACCGCTTCTAGCCACTGAAATTACCTGGGAAGAACTCTCATCCAGCGTGCAGGTCTCTGTCTGTTTTACTTTATTTGTGAACTTGCCAAACCCAGGGCTAGTCTACACAGCATGGCAGCATTAGGGATGTGTGACTTGCAAAATGCACAAGTGTGCTGCTCTCTATGGGCCCTGTGGGTGCACTCAAGATGGTACCTAGTCCATGTTCATGCTGTTCACAAGGTACACACAGGGCAACTAGAGTGCAGTACGTGAGTGTGGGTGTCACCATGCTGAGTAGACAGGCACTTACTAAAGATGAAATCTCCTTGAACACTTCGTGTGCATGGAGGGATGGAGGAAAGGAGGGAGGTCAGAACATAACATAACATGGAAAACTGCAGTCTTGGTACCAAAGAAACAGTAGTTACATAGATTGCATTTTTATTCCATTTCGAAAGTGAAAACCCATTTCACTGATCCTCCTATTGAGGCCTCAAGTTGCACAGGGAGCATCTGCGGTTTGTTTGCAGGGAGTAGCCTGTGTTTGTTTCTGTGCAGTGATGTGTTGAGGTGGTTTGTTTCTCTTCTAGGATAATGCGAGTGCAGCCAAGTGTGGTGCTGGGTGTGGCACACAGTCTTGTAAAGAGGATGTCCTCGTTTGTGAGACAGATTGACTTCGCTTTGGATTGGATGGAAGTGGAAGCTGGACGAGCTGTTTACAGGTGAGATGGGAGCAAAATGACCTATGTAGTAAGTCTCAGTACCTCCCCCAGGCTAGCATCAAAGGTTTCAGAGACAAACAAACAAGAGTGCTGTACCTAACTATTATCCCTCATGGAATTGCACACTTACCCCCTGGACAGACTCATCAACAAGTGGCAGAGGATTTACCTGTCTGCCTTTTGAGGGTTTTCTCTGGCTTCCATCAGCATAGTACTTAAGAATTTTTCAGCCTCATGGTTTTCATTTATATTGGTGAGAATGGGACGGTAAATCCCTGCATGCTGCTTTGCTTTAAATTCTTTGGTCACTTCCTGATACAGCATAACAGACAATAGAGAAATGAAGAGAATTCCAGTTCATACAGATAGCTGTTGTCTGTCACTAAAGTCTCTTCCCATGTACAGAGGATGAAAATGCATCTCTGCCTCCAGGAGCTTACAAACCAGCTGAAAGGGACCTCAGTCATGTTTGCCTAATAGTCAAGTAAAACCAACTTTCCAACACTTAATGTGTGTATGGGGCCAGATTCCTCTTTAGATGGCTCCATTAGTTTGACCATGTCATCCCAGTGTGAATTGGGTGGACTGTATGGAGGCAGTGGCTGGGAGGACAAAGACCAGGTTTGCAATTGGTATAAGTAGCAGGTAATCGTCATTCTTGTTTCTGTTACTGCTCCAGCTGTGTCGGTGCTAATAGACATTTCAGTTGCTTGGTCCATGCATGAAAACATCATATGTCACTGGGGAAATTTGCTGTTCATCACAGGGCCAAGCTGGGCTCTACCATTGGTTCCAGTGGACGAGGTTCAAGCCCAGCTTGTGTCCTTTGTTGTGCTGGGGACTGGAATGCCAAACAGTGTTCCATGTATTGAAAACTGGGCTTGATCCCACACAAAGATTCCCCCCATGCACAGGCTCCCCTGCTCGAAGAGGAGGCTGAGGTTTGAGTTGAGCCATCTACCCAAGCCATTTTTCTTCTCTCTGTTCTACTCCCCCTGTTCAGGTATTTCCCTGTAGCTCAGTGTTGCACAGCCCACAAACCAGTAGTGGGTCCCATGGACCCTAATTGTGGCTCCTTGACTAATTGACTTCTCCTGCCAACACACACCCCTGCAAAAGGGGACAGAGCTGTCTGGGGCTTCCCAAGTCACTTGGAGGCAGAGGGTGTCTCCCTCTGCAACCTTTCTACCCCTGGAGCTGCTGCTTCCACTGGTAACCAAGCTGCTCCTTTTGTGCTCCTGGGGCCCTGCGAGGCTGTGCGTTAGTCACTCGTTGGCCAGTCAGCACCACGTGTGGCAGGGGAGCTGACCCAGTGGGCTGTGCTGAGAGAACAGATATTGTAAAGAGAATGGTGAGGAGGTGGAGGGAGAACTGGGGCGGAGGTGGTCAAGGGGGAGTTGGGGTGACAGTGGTGGGTGTTGGCTGAGCCCTTGTGTGTGTATAGTGGGGGTTGGGGTGGCCTGTGCACTGCTTGGGGCTGGGGAGAGATAGGGCCCTGGTCTACTGGCACTGGGAGCAAGTCTAGGCTTGGGCAGATCCAAGGGAGGTTAGTCTCTGGTCCCCGGCAATGCTGTGTCCCTGCTCTCTGGCCCAAAAGCAGCAGGTCTGCCAGCCATCTGTCCCTTCCCCTGGTAGCAGTGCCTGGTACCACACCCCTCCCTAGCTGTATATACCTTCCCTTAAGCAGTGTGCCCACATCATTTCCCCTGTCAAGCAGCGTGCCTTTCCCCAGCTGTCACCCCTCCCAACTGTGTGGCCCTTGCCCACCAGCAGCCTGCTCCTGAGTGTCCGCCACTCAGCTGTGTGGGGGGTAGCTGGTGTGGCTCTCACACTGAAGTTTTTATGCCAAAGTGTCCGTCTTCCTGCTTGTGACCTAAATCCAGCCACTGTAGATAGGCCAAGCAGAAATGTGCTGTAAGTTATATTTAACAATTTGGTGATCAGGTTAGTTTTTTAACTGTTCAATGAATGTTTGTTTCTCTCTCATCCCTGTAGAGAGCAGAGCTTCCATGGAGGGGGTGAGGTTTACATAGAGCTGGCTAGTTAAATGTTTTTTAAAGCATTTGCTGAGCACAGATGCCAACACGTTCTCAGAGTGGGTTGTTCTCTCTCAGGCAGGGTGACAAGTCAGACTGTACCTACATTGTGCTGAATGGTCGACTTCGTTCTGTCATCAGGATGGATGACGGGAAAAAACAACTGACTGGGGAGTATGGGCGAGGCGATCTCATTGGAGTGGTAAGAACCAGCATCAGAGCTGCTTGCTGAACTTCATTGAGAACTTTGGGATTTGAAAGCACCCAGCCAACCCGAAATATGGTTAATAGGTCTGGTCATGACAGCTTTCAGGTATTGGCTTGGGAGAAGAGGCTGTTAGCTGTTTTTCAATGTGCTACTGTTCAGTTTTGTTTCTGATGCTGAGCGCTATGGTATGTGTATAGCATGCAAATTTCTTCAAATTGCTGTCCTCAGCCCAGCTCTTTCCATTCCAAGTGATGATGTGTGTCCATGTCGGACTGTTTTCTCTCCCTCAGGCCTCTGTTCATTGCTTGCTCTTAGTACCCAAGTTAAAATCTGCAAAGGCCGTTGAGCTTTACACCATGACCGTGCAGAAACTTTGTTTTCGGCTTAAACAAAGCGGACCTCTGAAATGCTGAGGTGTTAATTCAAACACTCTCATGTAGTGTTCTGCCTATAAATAGACGTGCTACTGCAGTATGCCATCAGGGCAGTTGGAAGTTTGAGTTCCAATGAAACATACAGTATGTTCAAACAATATTACAGCATTTTATTTAGGACTGGTTACAGGGTCTAAAGGCCATAGCAGTTGCATGTGAACAAACAGGTTAATGAAAAGGACCTATTAGGACTACTAATGGGAAACAGAGTACAGGTGTAGAGAGAGAGTCTGAGGGTCCATTTTCCTCTAGATTGCTCTGGCTTAAAGTTGCAGCACCTGTGAATTGGGGGCTTTGAGTGAGGAATGGAAAAAAACCCAATGTTGTTAAAATTTCGCATTACCTGGATGTGACCAGTTTCCACTGAGCCATCTTACATGTTCCTCTTTCCTCCAACCTCTGCATCTAGCTGCACATGTAGCGGAGAATGGAACAGTCTGTAATTGGGCCAGTGGGATAGACCCAGTACAGGCACCAGCAACATAGTATGGCTTTTTGCTTGCCGTTTGCCATGTTACATGATTGCATTTACACTGCCCTCTGGGAACCTAAGAGACCATAGCTGGCTCTGATCCCTGTAGTTCTAGCTTCTGTGGAGAGGCTGCCAAAAGCCAAACTTCCATAATTCTTCAGGTGCCAGTTCTGTCTCCTAGCTCTTTGCATGGAGGCCAAGCTGACCCTTTTTTAGCAAAGAAAAGTCTGTGCTCAAGGTTTTAAAAAGACAGTATGGGTAGTTGCAGTGAAGTGGTGTTGGGAGTCCCAGCAGAAAGAGAGAGTGGAAGTTGAAAGAGTTCTTGCTCCAATGTTGTTTCCCCTGCCACTGGAAAAGCCCAGGGATGTCCAATTTGTTCATGTGAGGGGCCACATTGCAGTTTTTTTCTTACTCAGGGCTGGTGAGAAAGATTGTTGACTCATCAAGTGAACGTGCTGAAACAAATCTTTAATTCTCACCTGCCCCGTAAGGCTGTCAAATGTGCTAGTGTGTTTTGTACAATAAAGCTGCTTGATAGCCATTTTCAAGGAATATACTATCTTCTCTATATGTATCAGACAAAATATACCCCTTTGTACTCAATAACAAAAAAAAAAAAAAGATTGATTCAAGATTCTTTGAAGGCTTTACATTTGGATTCAAGATTCTTCAAAGGCTTGACATTTGGAATCAGTTTTTCTTTTCTTACCTTTAATAGTGAGAGGTGCCATCTTTTGTTTTGATAAGCATCAAAATGCTATACTAGAGAGTAAGGTAACAGAGAAGAACTGGTGAAGATGCTTAATGGCAAAGCATGATCCTAGGTCACCAGGTTTGGGGCTGAAGGGGAGAAGCTGTTGTACCCCCTGCCCTGGCAGGCATGGGGCTGGAGAGGAAGGTTACCTGCAGGCCACCCCCATTGGCTAGGGGCTGGAGGGGTCTGCTGCTGCCCCTGCCAGCTGGCTTGGACCTGAAGAGAAGGGGCTGCTTCCTCAGCAAGCCGGCTTGGGCTATAGGAGAGGGAGTCCTGCTGCACCAGCTTGCTCACTTGAGGCTGGAGGGAAGGGACTGTTGCAGCATATCGGGGCTGGATAGGACGGGCTGCTGCCCCCAAGCTGCCAGCAGTTTCACCTCAGATCTCTCCAGGCACACCCCCATTCTGGGAATCTCATGAAGACTTTTCACAGTGGCTCAGTTGTCATTTCAGGGTCCTCCCCCTGGCTTCTGTAGAGACCCCTTTCCAGAAATGCCACTGAGCCTGCAGTTATTTGTGTCCTGTATTTGGCATTAAAGCCTTCCTTATATGAGCGCTCTTAAGTGCCTCCTCCTATGGTTTATGCATCTAATCTCTGGCCATATTGGGAAGGTTGTCAACATGTTTCCATAGCACTGAGCGCCACTTGCCAGAGGGAAGGGCAATGGGCATTGTTAACTGCTTCCAGGAGACCTGTTCGTCATGAGAAACTCTCTAAGAAGCAGAAAGCTAGAGCTGAAGAGGTTTCTGCTACAGCCAGCATCTTGTTCCCAATGGATGAAGCAGTCATTCCTCCTCCTCCATCCCTGCTGGTTGATTTAAGCACTTCCAGGATCTGGTAAAGGGTTCTCCTGGCACAACCCAGCTGCTATTCTGCCTACATGCGAGCGAGAGGATGAGTAGTATTACAAATGGTTCAAAATGTTTGTTTTCCCCGCTCTCACCTAATTCCTTGATAGTTGATGCAGTTAATCAGTGTGGAAGGTAGCACTGTGTCAAAGCCATACATCATTGAAAAGACCATAAGCACCTGGAATTACTGAGGAAATCTTATTCCTCAACTTCCTTCCCATTTAGAATAGTTAGTTGTGGGGCATTAATGGCAAAGTAGAGTCATATGAATTGCACCAACTGGAATACTTTTGTGGACTACCTACTGACAGAGCATAGGGAGCGCTTCCAGGCAGTTGTTGCAGAAGATGAACTGCTTGCCAGAACCGTCCCACAAGCCTTCCTTGACATTGCTAATACTGCCACCTATTCGATTGCTAGTTATGGGAAGGACTTCTTGGCTCAAACTCTCTGGATGCCCAAAAGAGTTCCAAAGAACAGCAGAGGACCTTCTTTTGATGGGTCTAAGTTTACAAATGGCATAGATGAGTTTCTATGAACATTAAAGTCTCTCTAAGGCTACTTTATGTTCTCCTGGTATTTACATATCAATCTACAAGAGAAAGCTCTGCAGGTTGCAAAAAGCCAAAATTACCACTGTGATCATGTCTATATGTTTCAGCAGTTGTATGAATCAACCAAAAGGGCAGAGATTCCAGAGAAGGAAACAATCCACTTCTCAGACTCTCGACTCCCACTTGTCCATCCCTAAGCAACAATTTTTTGACAGGTTGGTTGACAACCTGAACGGCCATTCTAAACCTCTTTAGCAGTACCAATTCACCAGTCTTCCTCCCTTCAGTAACTGCATATCTCACTTTATATATACTTGGGAGATGATTGCTATGGACAAGTGGCTTTTTTAGATAATCTCCACATGATACACCATCCCATTTACCAACAAAGCCCCTTGTTACTTGTCCCTCTTCAGGGACCCTTCTCAGGAGAGCTTGCTTCTTTAAGAAATAAATGTTCTCTTATGCTTGGGAGCTTTAGAACCAGTCCCCGTGCAGCACAAAGGGGAAGGGGTTTTAGTCAAAGTACTTCCTGATACCCAGAAAACCTAGAGATAAGAGATTCATCCTAGATTTGAGGCAAATCAACATCTATATAAAGGCCCAAAAGTAAGGGGACTGGTCCTTCATCCTTGACTTTCAAGATACATATCTCTATGTTGCTATCCACCCATCCTGCAAATGATTCCTATGTTTCACTGTTGGCCAAGACCACTTTCAATACAGAGCACACCTCTTTGCTTGTCATCTGCCCCTAGTGTTATATTGAAAGTCATGTCAATAGGAGCAGTGCAGCTCAGGAAAGGTATGTTTGTATTTCCTTACCTAGATGATTGGCTGCTGAAAGGCCACTCCCTGGAACGGATATCTTGGGTGACATCCTTGGCCAAAGAGCCCTTCCTTGAATTCGACCTGCAACTGAAAATCTGCAAATCCACTTTGACACCTGTGCAAAACTTAGAATGCACAGGGGCACATCTCTGTTACCTAACATGAGAGCCTACCTTATTCTGCACGGTTTGTGTCCCTTTCCAACATAGCCAACACCATTCAGTTTAGCTCACTGTAATGCTCCCCGCCTGCATTATTGACTGATGTGCCAGTGTGCCTCCCTGATTGCCCACTCCTGGACTCTGACTTACCTGGCTTTGCTAGGTAGCCACCCACTCCTGAATCAGCCCATGCCAGCCTCCTGCAAGTAATTGGTAATTGGTCCTAGACAATGGACATGCTCTCACTAGCCACTTAGGCCTAGTGAGGCCCCCAGATGCCACCGAGGGAACTTCTATCCTGCAGGGATTGGGATCCCTGAAGGCTCCAGTTTGCCAGTTTAACAGAGAAACTGATATGCAATCAATCCTCGCTCTAAATTAGGCACCCACTAAGCTTTGTTCTAACTAAAACATAGTTTGTTTATTGATTAAAACATTATTTTAATTGAGTATATAGTAAATCAATGCATAATCAGTCAGTCAGGAGTTATCACAGGCAAATAAAAGATAATTCTCAGTCTAACCTAAAATCACTACTACAATTATGCTTTGCTCACCACTCAAATTCAGCTATGCTGGTTTCCAGCCAGTCTCTGCCCCTCTTTGCTTGTAGGGGGAGATGTTTCAAGATGGAGTTTTGCTGGCAAAAAAGCCTCTAAATTAGTATTAATATGTGACTTATTTTCTTTCTCCAAACATGTTACCTCCTGGGATCAAGTGATCCTTTGTATCAGTGCATCATCTAATTACTCATAGACTGTATGCACAAACAATTTCTTTGTGTGTGCAAAAACATTTCTTTGTGAGCACCAATATTAGCACTATTGAATTTTTTTGTGCGCACTTTATTTTTTTGTGTGTGCAGGTTTCATGACCTGTGCGCGCATGCACACATGCACAGCTTAGAGGGAACAGTGCTTTGCATCATGATCTTTCTCTCCTGAATTTAATTTGCATTGTCTTTGTCATGATCATCTAGTTCATCCTCTTGCACATTGCAGACCATGGAACCTCACCTCACCCAGTTTTGTAATAGGCCCATAAACTCTGCCTGAGTTACTGAAGTCCTCAAAACATGATTTAAAGACTTCACGATACAGAGAATCCACCATTTTTGCTAGTTTAAATCTGAAAATGACCTGTGCCTTATGTTGCAGAGGAGACAAAAATCCCTCTGCGAATCTGCTGCAGGGAAAGTATGGTGATGAGATGGGCCTGAGCTTGTGGGCAAGACACACCAGCCAGTCATCTGGGAGAGAATTCTCTTTAGGACTTCAGTGTCTTCCCCATCTAGCTTTTTATCCCGTTTTGTTATTTGGTGGTATTTTGCTGCTAGCACTCGCTGGTTAGCTACGTGCCATTTAGGCAGTCTCATGATACATCCCCTCTATAAATAGATCAAGGTTGGTCTTGAAAGCAGATAGCTTGTTTGTTTGTTGGTTTTGGCCCTGCTGCTTCCCATGGAAGGCCATTCTAGAATTTTTCTCCTTTGATGGTTAGAAACCTTCATCTAATTTCAAGGCTAAACTTTGTTAATGCCAATTTATATCCATTTTATTCTGGGTCCACATTGGTGCTTAACTTAACTTCCACCCCTTCCTGGCATTTATCCCTCTGATGTTATAAAGAACAGTCTTATCTCTCTGAAACCTTCTTATGGCGAGGTGAAAGAAGCCATGCTCGTTAAGTCCCCATATAAAGTAGGCTTTCCATTTCTTGGGTCATTCCAGTGGCCCTTCTCAGCACCTGTTCCAATTTGAATTCATCTGTCTTAAACAGGGGAGACTGGAACTGAACATGGTATTTCACCAATGTCTTGCATCCCTCTCTTTTTGGAAATACCTTTCTTCTGAGTTTCACATCAGTCAGGCTAGTCACCTGCCTGTCTTCCACCCCACACAGCATTTAGATAATCAGGAGGTGTTGCTGCGCCTTCTGACATCAGGAGAGCCCTGAGGTTTTTGTCTGGATAGGATTAAGTCTTTCAGACATACCCATTTGTCTGTCTAGAAAATAGATGAAAAGGGTTTGCAGTCTCTAACCACAGGCTTTCCAAGTGGCCTTCATTTTTTATTTATTTATTTATTTATTTATTTATTTATTTATTTATTTTGCTGTAGTCTTGTGGTGTTCAATCACCTTTGAATATGTTCATGCATTCTACAAGCTTCATTGCAGTTTTATGGCCTTCCTCAACAGCATGCCCGTTATTGGTCTGTAAAGCCACTACTCGGGCATCTGTACATATGTGCACTGAACATGATTTGCTGTAACTGACAGCTGTGTTTCTGATGTAGCATTTGGCTCAGCTGTACTTTCCTCTGTACAAAACTTGACTCAAAGGTCTCTGCCTTAAAGGGAACTGCTCAGTAGTCATCCAGAGTGGTGCATGCATAGGAACACTGCACAGAGAGGAAGAAATGATTACTTATGTTGTTCAGTAACTGTTTTTTCAATGTGTCCCCCCTCATCTGCTACACTTCATGCCCTTCCCCTCCCTGCTTCAGAGTTCTCTGTTGTATTGCCTGCGCAGTGTGATTTAACAATGGCACAAGTCACAAGACTGACTGGCGTGCAAACATGGGCCACATGGACAGTGCTATGAGAAATCTTTGATCAAGGGTGCAGGGGGTGCTAGCGCACCTGTAGGAACATGTTTTGAAAACCCTGCAATGAGGGAGTAACCATTTCTTTCTGAACGTCATTAAAAGAGCGCAACTTTTAAAGTGGGTTCCTAATGTCAGGCCCTATAATAGGGCTGAATACTCTGTAGTTTTGTCACCAGCACTGCTGTACCCCAGCCCCAAGCATGCACTGTCACACCCAGCCCTGCTCAAGGAGATTTAGTCTTTTATAACCAAGTCTAAACAAACAGAAGAGGTTTAAGTTAGTTGTCTGTTCCCTGGCTTCAGGGCCACCTCTCCTTGGGGCTCTGGCTCTCCAGCTCCTGCTAGCTTCTTTGCCTCCACCAGCTCAGCTCTCTTCCTGGAGCTGCAGCCATGGAGATGCTGTCTTGCACCCCTTGCTCCAGGGAGCCACCACAAGACTTCTGCTAACCTGTGCCCAGCCTGTCTCAGGCCTCTTCTTCTAGCTGTCTTCTAGCAACCCGTCAGAGGTCCAGGTGTAGCCCAAAGCTCTTTGATTAACTCTATTGGGCTCACTTGCTCCAGTCCAAGGGTGCTGGGCACAGTCTATCTAATCAGACTAACTGGGTGCACAGCACTTCTGAAAATCAGGTCCCTAATCTAGCTCCTAAGTACTGAAATGTGGGTTTACCTATAATTATCTGCTTCTGAAAATCTTGGGTCAAAATACAGAAGCCTTGCTTAAAATGTTTTATTAAGGAGAAGGCAAAAATGCTTCAGGTTGAGGGCAGTTCTGAAGACCATTCTCTAGCATGGGAGTGCACATGAAAAGGAAACCCAGATCTTGCTGCAGTCTTCACTCCCCAGAAACAGAGAGAGAAACACCTTTTAGGAAAACCATATAACAAAACTTACAAAGATGCATTTCTACCCACAGTGTGCTCATTAATTGCATGGAAAGCCAGTGATTAATTACAGTAGAGATTAAATTAAAATAGAAAATACTGCAGGGAGACAGGTTTGTTGTGCAGGGAATTTCATTTTACACTCTAGAAGTTATGAATAATCTAGTCTGTTTTAAATCTTGTAGGCTTCAGAAATGCTGCTCGGCTCCTAAAAATTAATATGGTAAAGGTAAGAAATGTTCAAGACCAGTGATCAGAACAATTCTTACATGGATTCTGATTTCTTTGGGGATTGAGAGCACATTTCTTTTCAATATTTTAATTAAATATTAGTAACCTCTAATCTCTGTGCAATTCCTAAAGAAAATGTATAATTTTTTCCCTTCAAGCTTTAGCTCTACCAGAATTCACATTGTTACAAACTTGTTTCCTTTGACAAAAATTGCAGAAGCAGTTAAGCGTTAAAATATGTATTTGACAACAATGTTTAGTGGCTGTCGCTTGGTGCCATGGAGGACAAATTGATGTTTTTTCAAGGTGAAAATGTGTGAAATTTTTCTCAGTTAACATCATGTGACTTGGTATCCTTGTTTTTCCCCTCACCTCTTCATTAAATGTCAGGGTACTGAAAAAAATCAGGTGAACACTTGAAAGGCTCTTTCAAGGCTGAGCTCACACTTGTGAGCAGAAGAGGTGGATGAGGCCCAAAAGGTGGTCTATGGATTTGGTCAGAGAAATGTCAGCCAAGTGTGACTGAGTTCTATTCCTATTTCGGCCATTGACTTTTTTTACAGTACAGTACTCTGATTAGCTATTGGCGTAACACCTTACAGGCATTACTTAGCTGTGCAGTTTATAAATATCATTAGCCACTATTTGCAGAGGATTAAGGTAGGCTTAGGCAGACTGAAGTAACTTGTTAAAGTTTGCAAAATAAGTTGGCATCAGGGCTAGGATGAGAACTGTTGTCCTGGTTTCCAGGCTTGAAGGGGGCACTGAGGTTTAATGAAGTTGCAGATGTGTACTGTTGTTTGCACCAGGGGGCACTTGCATCTTCATAGGGAATGGCTTACAGACAGAGTTTCTGGTATGTGGATTCATTCTCGGGGAACAGTCTCGAAATTTTGCAATATGGCTGAGACACTGAGACCAGGACTGGATTAAGGGGCCCTGGGCTGCCCACCATTGTGGGGTCACCAGTCGCCCACCACAACAACCTGGGGGTGGGCTAGTGCCCGGGGAGCCCTTGAGCCAGAGATCACACTCTGCTGGTCCCAGTCTGGCTGGTCTGCCCCAGGGCTGGGAGTGACTGGCATGCAGCATCTGACCCTAGCCTCATAATGGAGCAAACACACATCGCCCCAGCTGCGGAGTGGAGCAAACACTTGTCTCCCCAGCCCAGAAACAGAGCAAGAATGTTGTGAAGCTTGGCCTGAAGCCCCAGAGGTGGCTCCACCCCTGCTCCCTAATGCCCTCAGGCCTCCCTGGTGCTGTGCCAGGTGTCTGGGGCCAGATCTCACAGGGGCGGGGCCAGTGCAACCCTGTAAGCTGGGTAAGCGTTGCAGGGGGGGCGCTGGTGCTTGAGGGGCCCCAAAATGGGGAGTGCGCTGTTGTGGCACACTCTGACATCATTTGTCTGTGCCAGCACCTGCTCTGCTTGCAGGAGGGGTGCCAGAAGCGGTAGCACCATTCCTGTACAGGGGCCATAGGGGCTGGAGCCAAGGGCCTCAGCTACTATAGCTTTTGCATTTATCTGGCCCTGACTGGGACACTGGTAAATTAGAAACTGCCTGGGCTGGTGATAACAAGTATTCTATGGTGGCACAAAAGGAGCATTTTTGGTCAGGACCTACGGAGTGTTATTTTAATTGACTTGTATTCTGTTTCCCACCTATATTTTCTGTAGTAATACATGGAAAGATTTTGGTATTTTGTTCCAGTTTTTGTAATGTAGTTACAGTAAAAACAAATTTAAAATGACAGAAGAATGCTTTAAAGACAGAGTAAGGTTATAATGTGGGATTACAGCCTGGTGAGCTATCCCACAGGAGGGAAGACATCTTCTGGCTCAAACTTTGAGCCTGGTAGTAATGGTGGTTCAGATAATTACAGCCATTGTGTTCTTGTGAATGTTGCTGAGTAGTGAACTTGAAAAAAAGAAAGCACAGAAGGACAGGAGTATTCTACCGATAAAGTAGGGAAGAAAACAAAAGCAATGGAAGGTAGGCCAGGATTTACTTGAATATTTGGACACGGGTGAGGCCTTGTTTCTTGGGAGACAGGGTTAGAGAGAATAAACCAGGAGTCTAGTGGCATTCCTAAAGACTAGCAAATTTGTTTATTGCATGAGCTTTCATGGGAGAAAATTCCACTTTGTCAGATGCTAGAAAAATGGAGAAGTACAGATGAATGGAAGGAAAATAAAATTAGGGTTAGAGAGGTAAATGGATCAGCAGGTTGGAAACAGAATGTCTGTACTAGCTAAGGTAAGATGGAACACCATGGGAAGTATTACAATAGATAAAATAAGCTTGGAAAGTAAAATGAGCTAAAGAGTAAATCACCAATTATATACAAAACATGTGATGGTATGTCCTTTGCCCACCCCCGATGCTTGAATCTGATAAACTCAGCATGGTTTTGCTGTATCCCAAATAAATGAACCTGTGTGATGAGACTGGAATCAAACTGAATTATTGGGACCAGAGTGGAAGAGGTCTTGGGGGACCCTCAACACAGTAATGCAAGTAATCTCTCCCCTCTTATGTGATGTAAACATGCTAATATTTTAGACCATTTTGAAGTGTGCTGTGGAGAGACTGCATTTCTGGGTTATATCAGCTTACTTCATGCTCTGCTCCAGGTGCAAATGAACCGAGGAAAGTGTGTGGGAGTAGCTAAGAAAGATAATGTTTTGTTGTCTTTTTAGATGCTCTTGTCATACCAGTATCCTTAGTCTTCCAATTCCACCATCCAAAACACTTCTCAAAATCTATGTTTCTTGCCTGTTGCTTCATCCACATCATTCTGATTTTGAATCACTTTGCTGCATGTCTTTGCTTTCAAAACCTTGGATCATGTAGCCCATGTCTGTGTCTCTGCCAGGGTCAAGTAAAGCCATCAGGTTGTGTCCATGCTTTGCTGAGTCATCGCATAGTCTTAGGCCTTGTCTAAATGGAAAAGTTACATTGACACAGCTGCATCACTCAAGGGTGTGAAAAATCCAACCCTGAGCGATATAGTTAAGGTAACCCAATTTAGACACCTGGAAGAACTGTTCCATCAACCTCTCAAGGAGATAGATTACTTGTGCCAATGGGACTGACAGTGCAGGTAGTGTATACAGTGAAACACAGCTGCAGTTGGGCTGTGATACGAATTCAAGTGTAGAAAAGTCCTTGTTGTCACTCTTGTCCTTTCTCTCCCCTTTCTACTCCCACTTCAGCTGTTCCTGCAATACTGATCCTAGGTCATCATGGCTATTTCGGTTAGGCTCAGAAGCTAAAATAAGGAAAGAACAAGTTAAAAATTACCTAGACAAGTTAGATGTCTTCAAGCCACCAGGGCCTGATAATGCACCCTTGAGTGCTCAAGCAGCTGGCTCAGGAGATAGCTGAGACATCTTTGAAAAATCATGGAAGACTGGAGAGGTCCCAGAAGACTGGAAAAGAGCAAATACAGTGCCCATCTATAAAAAGGGAAATAAGGACAACCCAGGGAGTTACAGATCAATCAGTGTAACCACTGTACCAGGAAAAATAATGGAACAAATAATTAAGGAATCCATTAGAAAGCCATCTAGAAAAGAATAAGGTTCTAAGTGATAGTCAGCATGGATTTCTCAAGAGCAAATCACGTCAAACCAACCTGATAGCTTTCTATGATGGGGTAACAAGCCTTCTGGACAGAGAGGAAGTGGTAGATGTAGTGTATCTAGACTTTGGTAAGGATTAAGTATGGTCTCGCATCATCTTCTTGTTAACAAACTAGGGAAGTACAGCCTGGATGGAGCTACTCTAAAATAGGTGAAAACTTGGTTGGATAATTGCTCCCAGTGAGTAGTTATCAATGGTTCACAGTCATGCTGGCAGGGCATAATGAGCGGGGTATTGCAGAGATTGGTTCTGGGTCTGGTTCTGTTCAATATTGTCATCAATGATTTAGATGATGGCATAGAGACTACACATCTAAAGTTTGCCCATGATACCAAGCTGGGAGGGGTTGTGAGTGCTTTGGAGGATAGGATCACAATTCAAAATGATTTGGACATATTGGTGACATGGTCTGAGATAAACAGAATGAAATTCAATAAAGATAAGTGCAAAGTACTCCACTTAGGAAAGAACAGTCCCTTGCACATATACAAGATGGGCAATGACTGCCTAGGAAGGAGTACTGTGGAAAGGGGTCT
This sequence comes from Podocnemis expansa, assembly GCA_007922195.1. NCBI lineage: Eukaryota > Metazoa > Chordata > Testudines > Podocnemididae > Podocnemis > Podocnemis expansa. The sequence goes on from ML682098.1 coordinate 2,144,665, forward strand.
GAGCATCATTGTGGGCCACAAGCTAAATAGGAGTCAACAGTGTAATGCTGTAACGAAAGAAAGCAAACACCATTCTGCGCTGTATTAACAGGAATATTATAAGTAATACACAATAAGTAATTCTTCAGCTGCACTTAGCCCTGATTAAGCCTCAACCAGAGTATCGTGTCCGGTTCTGGTGCCTCATTTCAGGAAGGATGTTGACAAATTGGAGAAAGTCCAGAAGGGAGCAACACAAATGATTAGAGGTCTGGACGCTTGCCTTATGAAGAAAACTTGAAAGAGCTGGGTTTGTTTAGTCTGGAAAAGAGGATACTGAGAGGGGACATGATAACTGTCTTTAAGTATCTTAGAGGTTGTCACGAGGAGGAGGGAGAAAAATTGTTCTCCTTAACTGCTGATGATAGGACAAGAAGCAATGGGCTTAAATTACAGCAAAGGAGGTTTAGGTTGGACATAAGGAAAAAAATTCATAACTGTCAGGAGCTGTCTCTACACTGGAGGCTTAAGTTGACTTAACCAGGCATAAATTGACTTAAGCAACTCCATGGCTGCATTTGGAGTTCATTAAGTCAACTTAAGCAAAATACAAAAGGGAAGATTACAAGAAGTGGAAGTGTGGGCAAATGACTGGGGAGGTGTATAATGATATTGCTTAGGCCTGCCGGGATGAAATCAGAAAGGGCAGTTTGAGTTGCAGCTAGCAAGGGATGTGAAAGATAATAAGAAGGGGTTCTTCAGGTATGTCAGTAACAAGAAGAAGATCAGGGATGGTGTGGATCCCTAACTGAATGGGGCAGGTATCCGTGTGGCGGATGATATGGAAAAGGCTGAAGTACTCAATGCTTTTTTTACCTCAGTCTTCACTGGTGGGGTCAGCTCCCAGTGTGCTACACCAGGTAACACACAATGGAGAGAAAGAGAACATTTCTTGGTGATAGAAGGTCAGGTTAGGGACTGCTTAGGAAAGTTGGATGTGCGCAAGTCTATGGGGCTGGATGAACTGTATCCAAGGGTGCTGAGGGTGTTGGCTGATGGGCTTGCACAGCTGCTAGCCATTATCTTTGAAAACTTATGGTGAATGGGGGAGGTCCTGGATGATTGGGAAAAGGCAAATATAGTGCCTATCTTCAGGAAAGGGAGCAAGGAGGAGCTGGGAAACTACAGACCAATCAGCCTCACCTCAATCTCTGGAAAAATCGTGGAGCAGGTCCTCAAAGAATCCATTCTGAAACACTTGGAGGAAAATAGAGTGATCAGGAACTTTCAGCATTGATTCACCAAGGGCAAATCCTGCCTGACCAACCTGATTGCCTTCTATGATGGTATGACTGGCTATGTGGATACAGGAATAGCTGTTCATGTGATATACCTTGATTTTAGCAAAGCTTTTCATACAGTTTCCCACAGCATTCTTGTCAGCAAGTTAAGGAAACAGGGTTTGGATGAATGGACAATAAGGTAGATAGAAAGCTGGCTAGATCATTGGGCTCAGCAGGTAGGGATCCATGGCTCAATGTCTAGTTGGCAACCAGTAACTAGTGGAGTGCTCCCGGGGTCGGTCCTGGGGCTGGTTCTGTTCCACATCTTCATTAATGATCTGGATGATGGGATAGATCGCATGCTTAGTAAATTCGCAGGCAACACCAAGCTTTGGGGATGGTAAACATGCTGGAAGGCAGGGATAGGATTCAGACAGACCAAGACAAATTCGAGCTTTGGGGCAAATGGAATCGCATGAGGTTCAACAAGGACAAGTGCAAAGTCCTGCACTTAGGATGGAAAATCCCATGTACTGCTACAGGCTGGGGACTAATTGGCTAAGTAGCGGCACTGTATGTATAAAAGAATCTGGCAGTTATGGTGGATGGGATGCTGGTTATGGGTCAACAATGTGCTCTTGTTGCCGAAAAGGCTAATGGCATATTGGGCTGTTTCAGTAGGAGTGTTGCCAGCAAATTGAGGGATGTGATTATTCCCCTCTGTTTGGTGCTGGTGAGGCCGCATCTCGAATACTGTGTTCAGTTTTGGGCTCCACGCTACAGGAAGGATGTTGACAAAGTAGAAGGAGTCCAGCGGAGCGCAATGAAAATGATTAGGGGGTTGAGGCATGTGACTTGCAAGGCGAGTCTAAAGGACCTAGGCTTTTTTAGTCTGCAGAAGAGAAAACTAAGGGGGGATTTGATAGCAATCTTAAACTACATAAAGTGGTGCTCTAAAGAGGCAGGAGCTTGGCTGTTCTCAGTAGTGGCCGAGGACAGAACAAGGAGCAATGGTTTCAAGCTGCAGCTGGGGTGGTTGAGGTTGGATATTAGGAAAAACTCTCTCACTAGGAGTGTGATGAAGCTTTGGAATAGGTTACCTAGGGAGGTGGTGGAATCTCCTATCTTGGAAGCATTTAGGATTCAGTTAGACAAAACCCTGGCTGGGATGATTTAGTGAGAGTGGTCCTGCTTTTAGCACAGGGTTGGACTACATGACCACATGATTCAGGTTTAAGTTGACTTTATTAAGTTGACTTAACAAAATGTGGTTACTAAAGTCAACTTTATAAAGTTGACTTAGGGCAGGAGACCCATTTAATTCAACTTTATTGTCGACTTTAAATGGGACCTCAGCTTAACTCAACTTTATAAAGTCGACTTAAACAAATGAGGACTCTCTAAGTTGACTTATTAAAGTTGACTTTGTTGACCTTATGAAGTCGACTTAACTGAGCCACTGTTGTGTAGACATAGCCAGGTTGATTAACCACTGGAGTAAATTGCCTGGGCAGGTTGTGGAATCTCCATCATTGGAAGATTTTAAGAGAAGTTTAGACAAGCACTTGTCAGGGATGGTTTAAAAGGGTACATGGTCCTGCTTATGAGTACAGGGGACTGGACTCAATGACCTCGAATGGTCCCTTCCAGTTTCTATGATTCTTTGATTCCCCATGGCTCCCTAGCATAGACATGATGTTTGCTGAGCAAAGGAGTTTTTCAGCTAGTATAATAATATCTCTGAGCATGATGTTAGCTATGGTGACAGTGCTCATCTGTTGGCAAAGGTGCATGTGTGCTTGGCTTTTTTCTGCATAGCTTTGTTGCTAGCATATGTGGTTTCTTGCAATGCTGTTTGACATAGCTGACCTGGTGTAAGTTTTAAGCACAGTATTTAACCAAGCCTTCATTACCTGATTCTCTGAATTAGCTGAACCACCAGCCTTCTGGGGCTGACAGCCCAAGCTCTGCCACCCATTCTGTGGTTTATCAGGTTTTTGGTTATCCAGTTTGTCCCCAGTCCCAGTTAGATTGGAGAATTGGGGTTCTACTGTATAGATCAGGCCTTTGTCTCGTTGACCCATCATTCTGCCAGGCCCACTGATTTTGGGCTCATTTATACTTGTTCTGTGTGTTAGCTGCCATGTGTTTAGGCTCGTTGATGACAATGGTGCTCTGAAGTATTTTGTGTGAGGAGATGAAGTAGGATACTGAGTGGTGGTGCCCAGGGCTGTGGTCTGTTTTATTTATTTATTTAGTGTTTCATGCATGGTCTAGAGGGGAATATTTAAATCCTGCTGCTGCAGAGCATTCTCACATGGGAGCCCCCTACCCTCCCCTTAAACATAGTGCAGACTGGTTTCTGCTTCCCACTGAAAATGCTGAGAGTTAGGAGTGGTGAAAAAGAGAATAAATCTACCACTTTGCTAGATTATTTCCTCTCCTTTATATTTGCTCCCTTAGTTTCTTTAAACAGGCCTGATCCTGCTTTCACTGAACTATCTGACAAAACTTGACTTTAGTGGAGTCGAACCAAGCTTCTTGTCGTGTCCACTCTCTCTGTAGTTTTGTGTTACTAGGCTGTTAGTGGCTTGCTGAGGTGTCTGAGGAACTCTGCTATTGTAAGTTCTCAGTTCATGGAAAGTCACTATATGGGCATTATGCACAGACATCCTCATTAATGGAGAGTCAGGGAGGGAGAAGCCATTTCATATACTTAATTAAAAAACAAACAACCCCAAGCCACCTCCAAAGGTTTCTAATATGACACGTACTAGGCCTACATTGGTGATAGAATTCAGCAGCAGTCGACAGGAGTTACACAAGCTGCGTGGAGTAATTTGTGTAATCTCCAGTGACTTCCTAACTGCTCTTCTGCGTGTCATCTTCACTGCACCATGAGGATGGGTGTGTTCCCATTGACATGGCATTATGCCACTTGCAGAGGTGGTTTTATTAAGATGGTTTCCAGACCGACTTACCAGGTCTTAACTGACTGCTAAGTTGATCTGGACAGATTGATCTGACGCCAGTGGTTAATCGCCATCAGTGTAGATGTGGCCTGCGGCTGTCATTCCCATGTGTGCTCATTAGTCTTCCTCATAGCCTTATCCAGTAGGTGGTAGTACTGTGTGTGGAGAAGTGGGAACCCTCTGCTAGATTAGTCAGGGAAGACACGGGTGTTGATCCTCTATCTTTTCTATTTGGGTGATGGGACACAGGTGGGTGATATGAGGTAGAGCCACTAGGGGGCAGGGGGGTAGTGTTTAGGGAGCCTGTACCTGGGACCCCCCGCTGGTCACACTGGATTCAACTGGTTGGACCAGGGGGCGGAGAGGTGGGCAGAGCTAGGAGGGGAACAAAGGACCTGAGGGGGAAGAGGGAAAACGGGGGTCCAAGAGACAGGACCCTGCCCTGGGGTGTAGCCCTAATCCCCTGGGGGTTTCACTTCTGGTTGTTCTGAGGATGCTGATACCAACTGTCCTTGCTGCTGTATGAACTGGTTTGCTAATAAACCCTCTGATTGCCACACTGGCTGAGAGTCGCTGCTGATTGGGACGATTGGGACCCTCCTGGGGGAGGAAATCCCCTCCCAGGGAGACCAGACAGAGCAAGGATCTGACCCTCTGAGCCTGGAGTTGGGGGCTGGCTGCACGGAGCGTGGAGACCCGGGTGCTGGACGGGAGGAGACTCCACCGTGGCAGAGACCTGACTGGCTGTGGACAGAGGGGATCCAGGAGGCTTGTCAGTGGTCTCCATCACACTGTGTCTTAAATGAGATCTGTTCTTGCCTGTATAAAAATCTCGGCTTTTTATAAACCAGAAACTGCCAGGCATTTGATGTGTGAGACTGAAAGATGCAGGATGGGGACAGTGAAAAGACTAAAAGAATCTCAGGATGGAATGAGTGACCATCAAGGGAGTTGGAGAGAATGTGGTAGATCCTGAAAAAATCTTAGATGGGAGGGGAACATACGGAAGACGAAAGAAATAGCAAAAATGATTAAATAGCTAGAAGGATTAGTACATGGAAATGAATACTGTTCAGCCGTCATTGGATGATAATTCAGACATGCAGATGATAAACTGGTATTGCTCAGTTTAAATAAATGTGCTCTGTTGGATAAATGGGTACCATGTTCATGTTGGCACTGAGCACTTTATAAGATGATAATGTGTTGATTTAAATTATGTAATAGAAACCTTCATTGAAAAGCAAAGAATTGTCCTACATAGAAAATACCATGAAAAATCCATGACTTCTGCTATTTACATTGACTACAATCCAGTGACACACTTATGCTGGTGTTCAGTTCCATTTATTTCAGTGGGACTGTTCATAGGCTTAAAGGTAAGTGCTACTTAAGTGCTTTGCAGGATCAGGGCTATGGTTACAAGAAAGGAGAATTGGGAGTAATTGAGCCAAATTATAGCTAAACCAATTGTCAACTAGCACTTCAGAAATGTGAAAGTTGGAGGCCTGTCAGTGGAAAAGTGCCAAGAATGGATCTCTTCATCCTTGTTTTTACACTCATGTAAACAGGGCCAGACAGATTTCTTTTCCATCAAAAGACTGAAGTAAGAAATTCTGTGCCAGGCAAATCAGGGAATGAATTTCACCATTTAACAGGTGAAACACAAAGGAAAAAAAACATGGTTTTGTGTGTGTGTGGTTTTTTTGTTTTTTGTTGCTTCATGGTGTATAAAAGAGGCCTTGAAGATGTCTCCACATTCATCACCCTCCTGCCCCAGAGGTAGATCCAGTTCAGTTAAACATAAAATCATGATTCCAAAAGTTTGCTAGTGTTTTATACTGGAAATTTAGGTAGCTTAAAAAAAAATCTGTGGGGTCCCCTCCCCAAAGACTCTTGAGTCAACTTGAAACCAGGGCTTGTCTTCACTGATGGTGGCAAATTTGCTGGTGTCAGATCAATCCACCTGATAACTGATCAGGTCTGTGAAGTCTGATGTTGGAAGACCACCCCTGCAGAAGGAGTAGCCCTGAGTCAGAGGAAAGGGGTTTCCCTCCAGCTCAGGCTACTGAAGACAGCAGGTTAAGTGGAAGGCAGGCAGTTGGAGGCAGATACACAAGGTATTTAAAGTGCCACAGGACTCCTTGCAAGGTATTTTGTGTGTCAATATCAACCAGCCCCAAGAGTTACACCTATATACTTTAAGATCAGAAAGGACCTGTCTGATCATCTAATTTGATCTGCTGATCAACTGCTTGGGTCTGTGAAGACACACTCTGCTGATCAGGAAATTTGATCCTGTGACACCACTCTGACAACTGAGTAACACTGGTTTGAAGGGAGGCCCCTCCTTTTGAACCAGTGCAGTGTCTGTGCAGGGAGCAGAGAAGCTGATTGTAAATATGCAAGTTATTTTAGGTAACTTGCATATCTACATTTGACTGCTGCGAGTAGGACAGGCAGTGTAGACCTGCCCTATATCTGGGAAGTTAGTTTCCCATAATTACACAGTTCCCAGTAATATTTACTTCATTAAAGGTCTTAGAGGTCTCTGTCCATGTCTAAATCAGTTCCTGGTGGTCTGTAGGACACCTGAAGCATTATCCGAGGAGAAACTCTAGTACTCTTCTTTCCCAATGTGATTTTTACCCAGACAAACTCTGTCTTATCAATTCCATCACTTCTAATTTCTTTACAATCTACATTGATATACAGTGCCACTCTCCACCTTTGCCTTTATATGTCTTTCCTAAAGAATGCATAGCCTTCAATATGCATTCATCAGTTGTGACTACCATTCCAACATGTTTCTGTTATCCCTAGAATATCTGCTTTCAGGACCTTTACCAGTAGCTCTTCATTTTGTTACCCAGCCATTTGGCATTCATATACAAACATTTTAATTTTTGCTGTTTGGCTTCAATCACATTCCTTATCCAATTTGGCACAGTCATTCTGCTGCCAATGCTGCCTGTTAGACTGCCTGTTGCCTACTTACAGTACCCTTCCTCTTCACGCCCATTCTGAGTCATTTCATATTTCTCCGTCTCAAAGCTAAAATCAGGCATGGAGATTACCTGGGCATCTCCCAGCCATCTCCCCCAAGTCTAGTTTGAAGCTCTCTTAATCAGTTGTGCTAACCTCCATCTTAGAAGTCTGTTTCCCTCGCTATTCAAGTGAAGCCCATCCCAGGAGAACAGTCCTCTGTCCATGAATGCCTCCCACTGACCATCTATACCACAGCCCTCTCATTGCACCAGTGCCTGATCCATTTGTTGATTGTCAGACTCCTGTCAGGCCTTTGTTGCCCTCCTTTAGGGACAGGCAGAATCCCACTGAAGATCAGCTGAGCATCAATTTCCTTGAGTCCTCCCCAGCCTAAATTTCTTTGATAACGTTCCAGTGAGAATCTAGTTGTATCATCTGTATCCAAATGAAGGACAGTCAGCAGATTCTTTCCAGCTCCTGTAAGGATCCTCTTCAGCCTCACATCCACATCCTGTATGCTAGCACCCAGCAGGAAGCTCACCCTTCTGTCCTCTGGATTAGTTGGTTACAGGTCTGTCTGTCCATTTCAGAAGGGAGTCCCCAGTCACATGCACTTGCCTTTTCCTGGTAATGGTGTGATTCTCCAGCCTTACCCCCAGTTCTTTCAGGCTGCAAGTCATATCTTCTGCAATTCTCCTTTGCAGTTCTCTGCAGCTGGTCCTGTATCATCCTAGGGCTTTTGTTTGGTGGTATCTCCATTGGTTAATGCACTCTTTTTGTAGGACTAGCTGCTCTTTTCTTTTTTCTTGCCCCCTAAATTCAGTAACCACCTGCTGTGCCCCTTCTTCATTTTCCAGCCCTGTGAGCCCATTTCTAAGTTCTGTTTCTGCGTCAGTAGCCAGTCTTTTTCTCTGCTGGCTTCTCATAGTTGCATGCTTCCACTGGCCACTTTCTTTATCCAGCATTCTCAATTCACAGTTGGTCAATCCTACTTCCATGTTTATGTCTGGGTTTTTTCCCTACAGCCTCCTCATTTATCTGCTCCATCAGCTGCTTCAAACTCCTTTCTAAACTCAGCCAGAGTTTCCACCTGCATCTCCAACCCTCTAATCTTCTCTGCCATCAGTTCGATGAGGTGGCACTCCATACATATGACGTTTTATGAGGTACCCTTTCAAGATCAAGTACATCCACATCTTTCTGGGCTCTTTGACTGCCACTGCTGCCTCTGTATCTGTCATAACTGTTCCTTCTACTTCCTGTCAGGCACAGAAAAACACCAACAAAACGCACCCACAATGAGGACCCCCAAAATACTGGAACACTTCTCTATTTCTCCCACCATATACTCCCCCCAAAACTGTCCCTCTAAACTTTCCTGTTCTCAGGCCTGTTGGCTGCCTCCTGTACCACTGCCTGCTTGAGTGACTGCCTTTATAGCCCTCAGTGTAGGGAAGCTCTGCTTCTAATTGGCGTCAGCTGATCTCAGTATACTGCTCAGCACCAGATTATGATGTAACAGGTAACAGAGGGAGGGAAGAGAGATTTTTTTCAGAATCTCTTTATTTTTTGTTTACACGCATTGAACTCAAACATGACAAGCATCTGGGAGAGTTTATTAAAGATGTTGTTAAAGATAAAAATCTTGCTCGTATATACTCTTTCTCAAGGATTGAAAAGTTGAATTATGGGTCCAAAGAAACTGCCAGCAAAAGTAGTAGACCCCAGATGTGTATTTCATATATAGGGAAGGAGCAAGGAGACGTCACATTCATTTTTGTGGTGGCAAAAGGGACCCTCAGGTATTTATAAAATCATAGAGTAAACAACTCCTTTCTTCTTTGCTGGTAATTTTATACAAACTTCCCATTCAGTTGTACTGGTGCTGTTTTACAAGAAACCTAAAATCAGAGGCAAATTGTAGTTAAACATCTATGCACTTCCAAGTGCACCCTTTGACAATACACCTAATGTTTGTTTATCCTTCTTTGCCCCAGCAGAATTAAAGGCTGTATTGTCCAGCTGTTAAAGCATTCTCTTCAAAGAAGCTGCCTCTTTGTCCCTTGGATCTGTTATCCAAGTCAGTGGCATATTTCCTGGAACCTAGATGTTTCAGGTTTCAGTTTCATATAGCAAAAACAACGAGAGTCCTGTGGCACCTTAAAGACTAACAGATTTCTTTGGCCATAAGATTTCTTGGGCTCCAGCCCACTTCATCGGATGCAAGTGGGTTGGAGCCCATGAAAGCTTATGACAGAAGAAATCTTTTTGTCTATAAGGTGCTACAGGATTCTTGTTGTTTTTTTACTATACAACCGACTAACATGGCTGTCCCTCTGGAAACAGTCTCATATAGACTTTGTTGGTATGGCTACACTGCAGTGAAACATATGCAGCTGGCTTGTGTCAGCTGATGCAATCTCTTGGGGTTCAGGCTAAGAGGCCGTTTAATTTCAACATAGATATTTGGAGTTTGAGTCTGGGCTCCATTGTGAGTCCAAACGAAACAGTCCTTTAGCCTGAGCCCAAGACAGCTGACATGGGCTAGTGACAGGTTTTTAATTGGGGTGTAGACATACCCACTATGTCCCTATGCATGTAAAATAAACAAGGAGTCCTGTGGCTCTTAAAAACTATCAAATTTATTTATTGCATGAGCTTTCGTGGGAGAAAAATCCCACTTCTTCAGACAGTATATCTAGAAGGCCAGTAAAAACAAACCTCATCATAGGCAAATTTTTTTCCATTTTTCCTTGAATTGTTTTAATTTTGTTTGTGATTTCTAAAATACAATAGAATGTAGGAAACTGCATACAAAATAGTGAGTTTAGCCCACACAGGAGTGCACATGCAGGCCAGGAAAAGGGGATGGAAAGCCTTGTCTCTTATCCCTTAATCACATGCTTAAAGACTGTATCATAAATTATGCTATCACATAATTCTCAAGTAGTATAATGTAATAAAAATATTCTGCAACTTTAGATACACATGTATAGGATGATGCATTGGACTTTTCTCCTCTATACTTACTTATGGTAATGGCAATTTTTGTGTATTTGAAGTATTGTGAGCTGAATGAAACTTTGATATATAACCATAGATTTTTTTTTTTGTACCATGCTATTGTATAAATATTCTTGTAGTTACAGGCATATTTGTCTAAAAAATAAAACAAAACCAAACAAACACAATTATCCCATGAGATGAGTTAATTCTGTTGCAAGAATTTAGTTGAATCTTGAATGTAGGAACAAATTCTGAATAACATGATGACAAATAAAAACCTGTTACTGTATTTGCATTTTGTTTGCTTTTGGAAAATAGACCAAGAAGAAAAGTGACTTGCCTTTTCATTCTAGGTATCTATTAGTTCCTAAGCCCTGAATAATTTTTTCAATCATACAATCCATAGTAATTACAGCTGCCTCTACATCTGCTGTTTCTTTCGAAACAAATATGTAAATTTTAACCTCAGTAAACAGCTTCTGTTGCTGAAGCATACCAAAATAGTCACCAGGCTGTGTTACTAAGCAATGAAATGCCATGGCTTACCCATGGGTCCAGAATAATGACGTCTTGCACAGTGGGCTATCTTATCAAGCATCTGAAGATATTTCACTAGGGGAATCCATTTCTGGATTTCAACAAAACATCATGAAAACTGACAATTATTAATTGTTTAAGTAGCAAAATGAATAGGAATCCAACTACTTTAATGAAAAGTTGTACTTTGCAGATCAAAATCCAAGATTTGTAACTTGTCTGGGGTTCCTGTTTGAAGCACAGTGTCCTTACTTGCATTTTCAACTCTCAATCATTCTGTTCTGTATAAAATGTTCATCTTAATCTAACATTTTTGTTGTCAGTTGTTGGCTGCCTGTGTGTTCACCCAGTATCTTTGCTGTCCTGGCTCTGTGTAGATACCCAAGACACCAAACCACAACTGGATTATCCAGTAAGACCACAGATCCTTTCAGCAGGGGAGGCACCAAGCCAGGTTTATTGTCAGACAAGCACAGTAAAGTATGCCCTATATGTAGGTACTACAAGCACACTTAATACATGTGAAACAAACAAGGAGTCCTCTGACACTTTTAAAGACTAACAAATTTATCACATGAGCTTTCATGGGCACAATTCCGCTTCATCAGATGCGTGAAATGGATAAAATTACATTTTCCATTTCATGCATCTGGTGAAATGGAATTATGTCCATGGAAGTTCATGTGATAAATAAAAGTGTTAGTCTTTAGAAGTGTCACAGGACTCCTTGTTTGTTTTGCTGAACTAGACTATCATGGCTACCCCTCTGGAATTTAATACATGTGTGCCCCTGACAATGAACCAGCTCAGTAAATGGCAGGACTTTCCATTCCTCACTTGGCCAGGCAAAGAGACTCCCTTAGAGACCCTCTTCTCGTTACAATGACAATACATGGGTATGTGTTTGCACTTGTGCATCTTCTGTACTTGTATGAAACATGGATAATAACTGTATATCTAAAATCATCTGAGACCAATAAGTCTGGTGCACTCACTGACAGGGATTTAATGACTTGCTTCCTAGGAGTTTCTTTTATCTTTCTGGAAGCTTCTGTTTATTCACAAAGTTGTGGTGCCATGCTTACGGAACAAGTTGGAAGCTTAGCTGGGATGGCATGTGTATCTTGAGGATTTTGCTGTTGCGGTTCAATGAAGGTGCCTTGTAAATGAGAACTGTGTCTATGGCAAAGAACAGAGCCTTGGCATCTGTTTGGATAGAGGGCTGATTACCCTTGTCACACATCCAAAGGATCAATGCTATGCCTCAACTTTTAAACAGTCTCTTGGAGGAACCCCTGTAGTGTGCCAGACTTCTAGCAGACCCCACTCTTCCTTAAGGGTGGACCACCCAGCCTCATAACCTCTGAGACTGAGTCTCTCTGAGGTCCACCCCTCCTGTTTCTAGCTGTGAGGCCAACTGAGAGAGACTCAAGGCAGGTCTATACTATCTCTTAAGTTGATCTAACACAGTGGTCTCCAGCCTTTTGCCAGCAGATGGCACACTGGTCATAGGTTTTAACTGCAACTGCTGTTCAGAAGTAGATTGTGATCTATAGGTTGGAGACCCCTATTTAACTTATGTCACCCAGGTTGTGGGGAAAAAAAAAAGTTGTGATGCATTTTACAGATATTTGAGCATTATTCACACCGGCGCTATATTGGTGGGAGACCTAGCTTCTGCTTCTCATGGTGGTGGACTAATTATGCCAGACAGCATCTTCAGCAGATGGGTTACAGGTGTAGCACATCTAGTGTAGATTAGCCCTCAGTCAGAGTAAGCTTTCATTGTGGTGATAAAGTGTAATTACCAAACTCTCTTCTTTTGCTCACTGTTCTTGTCTCTGCACTGCATATAGGAGCCTGTCAACTTTTAAAAGGAATTTTTCTCTTTAACATTTTTAGTCTGACATCTGGCTGCTGTTGAATTTAGTTCCATGGAGAACAGCAGTCCAGTTAGATGAGGAAATGTTCATTTGCCTGAGACTCTGATTAACATATTTGCTGAAATTGGATGTGTCAATCTGTTTTGTAAATGTGTTAGCATGAAATGAGAAAAGAAGGCCAGAGATGGGCCATCTGATTCCAATGAACAGGTGGTTGTGTCTGGTTTGCTGCATTTTTCATGTAGCACTGTTCTAAGATTTACCTTTGAAGCCTTAACTGTGTTTCTTCTCTCCCCTCGTGCAGGTGGAGGCGTTAACCCACCAGCCAAGAGCCACAACCGTGCATGCAGTCCGAGACTCTGAATTGGCCAAGCTACCGGAGGGGGCACTAACGTCTATCAAACGCAAATTCCCCCAGGTAAGGATACTGGTACTTTTATCTCTACTGCCTGCTGCACAGAGCCACAGCCTAATTATCCCCCTTCTAAATATGATGTTCTATTTTTGGATTAGGTTCTTCAAACCTTGGCTGTACTATAAGGGTTGTTGCAGGAGAGTCTCTTTAGGGATGTTGTAGGGGTGTCTCTGAGCTTAGGCTGAATTCTCGTCTGCTGTGCAGGGCATCCAAAATACACATGTTGCCCAGACATGAGACTGAATTAATGTACTGCATTTGGCTCCCCAGATGGAGCTAAGTAGAGGTGCTGATGACTATAAATCATAAATGTTGTCTAAACAAGATATACTTAGTTTCAGAAGCCAAATTAGCAAAGGGGCCTATTTCTTCTGGTGCACAGGTTATTTTAGTGGGGTATAGAGAAATCAGATCATGATTGTCATTTCTGAACTGGTGACTGATGGAGGAGGGCTGTATGTGTTCACCAGCCAGTGCAAGATCGTTCTCTGTTGTTTAACTTCTGATTGCTTTGTCCATGCCTGCATTAAACATCCCAGGCAAAGAGAGCTGCCTTCACTTCCTTTGGGAGATGATGGCTTAGCTGAATAGATCTCACGGTCAGGGCATCTTTCCTCCTTTAAACTCGCATTTTCCTTATTTCATCTCTTTGCTCAGAGCAATGCTTCTTTACCACTTTCCATTGTCCTTCCCTTGCCTTTATGTTTACAGAATTGTCTTTTTCCACCATCTGATTGATCTGTTGCTGCACACTGAATTCCCCTCAATTTAATGTCTTTCAGGAGTACTGTCCAACACTGAAAACAGTGTTCCAAGGGCAGGTTCATCAGATCCTGAAGCATTTCCTCATAAAGATGTATTGTTCCTGTCATTGATTTCCCCCCCCTTCTTCTCACACACAGAAGTTGTACCTTTTGCCTTAATTATGGCATTTTATGGTTTTTCAGGCTTCCCTTTTTTGAGTGTGTTGCTTCCTCTTACTGCATCATGCTCCAAATGGACTTCCTGGAAATCTGATTTCCTGGCTGTTCTTCAAGTATAAATTTGCCTTTGAGAGATAGGTATTGTTATGCAGTTGTGATGCATTGACAGCGTGCTCTACGGGAGATCACAGTGGCCCAAATTGTGGTGCCTCAATTATGATGAATAGTGCCTTACTCCAAGAATAGCCTAGGTGGAGCCTGTGGGAATGGTCCTAAATAAGGTGCTGCCCAGCATGACTAGAGTTCTTGGACTCTGGCTCAATATTATTTCTACCTAGGTTTCAGAAGTGGGGGCCTGTGGTTTTGGGTTCTTCTTTGAGTGATGTCCCTGTCTGCTCCACTTTACATGTGTGGCCAGTCCTGCACCTTGGATTGGAGATTTCTTCAGCAGTCTCCACGGGGCAACCAGTGCGTGCCAGCAGGGACCCACGGCCATTTTGTACCACTGGTGACGCACGTGGTGCCCACCCCCCATCCCTCAGTTCCCTTCTTACCACCTCAGCACTCAGATGGAAAACAACCAGCTCCAGCTTTGCTACCAACGGCCATTTTAACAGCCACGTGTCTCCATTCTTCGGACTTACAAAATAATAATAATAATAATAAATAATAATAATAATAAAAAAAATAATAAAAACAAGATCTAACCCAGAAAAAAAGGGGAAGAAGAATAAGAAAATGACAAGACAACCTGGACCATCTGTCAGGATGCTGACCCCACCAGGCTTTAAATGATGCGTCTCCTGCAAGAATGCAATGCCTGCATCGGACGCCATCCAGAATGTATAAGATGTTTGGGAGTGGGTCACATAACCCACAAGTGCCCACATTACAAAAAATTGACCACTCGAGCCCGGAAAGATAGAGAAATGAAGCTAAAGCTTTTCCTCATGGAGGGCACTTTAAAGCCTGCATCGGACCCTGGCCATCAGTCACGATCCCCTGAGACTCACAAGCAGTGGTCTGCCGCCTTGTCTCCAGCACCCTCAAAGAGAACTGAGGGTGACTGTAAAGAGATAGTACCCTCGAGGCTTATGGTCCCTTGGGTACCTCTGCCCATGGAAGACATAACGGCCCTACAAGCTCCAGCAGAGGGCAAGAGCAGAAACTCATGGCTGCAGACAAACCACTGGCACCAATCCCGTTAAGGATTTCAGCAATGGTGCAGCCAATGGGCACTCCAGCCCTGCAGATCCCACTACTGGTGCTGATTCTACAACTGGTGCTGTGCATCCCCATTGTGACACCAGCACCAATTTCCGCTGCCCTCCTTTCCTTGGTGCCAATCAGGACCGTACTGAGTACAGTGCCACAGATGGCGCTGTCAACAAATGCCGTTCTGCTCCCTGTACTGAACCATACTGCTCTCAGCTACCCAGTGTGGAGGAGCAATTCCTGTCTCAGTCACCAAAGAAGAAGAAACAAGAGGCACCACAGTGAAATGGAGGAGGAGAATCAATCTCTTTCTTCCCCCATTTCACCACTGTTTAGTATCCACTCCTTAGGTGGGCGGATTCCCTTACTCTCCTTTTCTTTGGCCGAGAGCATGGAATCAAGCTCCTCTAGGTGACTGAGCCCAGAGCCATCTGGAGAGAAGCCTTTTCCTAGTGTACAGACTCAGGCTCCCATCGCAGGATACGCAGTGCTGCCACCCTGGTATATGAATTGACCCTATGGTTTCCCTTATGTAGGCTGAGGAAATTGGCACTGGTACGGGGCATTACAGGTGGTCCTGTTCACATCTCAGAGTCCTGCCGCTAGCCAGTGCCTTGCGCTGACACTTCCAAAACAGCAACATCTGCCACCTCTGCCTCCGCAGCCTGTCTTCACAACAATGACCCGAGGCATCAGACAAGCCTCCTATCCATAACGCCAAGTCTGACAGTGCAATGCAATTCCAAGAGTTGTTTGAGGGTTGCAGAGAGTTTGGACGTGTCAATTCACAATGAGTCTACTACACAACACAAGTTATATAGGTTTCTACAGTCCCCAACCTCAACAAAAATCACTCTGCCCATTGAGGAGGGAATTATAGAGCCAGCTAATCAAATATGGCAAACGTCAGCCACGGCCGCACCTACCAATAAGAAAGCCGACAAAAAGAATTTCATCACGCCAAAAGGCAACAAATTTCTTTTTACACACTCTCAGCCCAACCCCCTCGTTACAGAGGCTGCAAACCAAAAAGCTAAACAGAGCCACTACAAAACAACCCTGGGTGATAAAGAGGACAAAAAGCTGGACCTCCTAGGGGAAAAAAAGCGTATACTTCAGTGACCTTTTTACTGAGGGTAGCAAATTATATCGCTGTTTTGTCGATCTATGATCACAACACATACATGAAGCTCTCCAAGTTTCTCAGCTGCATACTAGACAACAAAAACAAACAGTTTAACTCCTTAATAAGGGAATGACAGTCTACCACAAAGATGGCACTGCAGGCCTCCTTGGATGCGGCAGATGCGGCAGCTTGCACTATTGGCATGGCAGTTGTCATGAGACGTGTGTCCTCGCTTCATGCAGCAGCATTACCAAAGGAAATGCAGGCAACCATCAAGGACCTTCCTTTTGATAGATCAAAGCTGTTTGGGGAGAAAATAAATGAGGTCATGCACTGCTCAAAGACTCTAAGGCGACACTTCATACCCTAGGAATCTACACGCCAACATCGCATAAAAGAAATCAGAAGTTCCAACCTTACAATAGCAGATATCCTCAATACAATCAAAGTTGGAGGTTTAACAACATTAGGTCTCGGCCCAGGCACCACCGGTGTTGAAGGAAGAACACTCGCGTGTCATCTGAATCCCAGCCATCTAATGCTAAACAGCAGTTTTGAGTCTTTGGTCGAGTGTTTGCCTGACCACCTCACTCTAGTGACTACTCTTGTCACCGAAGTACCTCAATTTTTCCAAAACAGACTCCTTCCCTTCTTCCACTGGTGGAAATCCATCTCGTCAGACAAGTGGCTTCTGGATACTATCTCCAAGGGGTATACCATTGCCTTCCTAATGAGGCCCACTTCCCATCCCCCACCCCCTCCCTTTTCACGCTCCAATTCATGAACAGCTTCTAAGCCAGGAGATAAACAACCCCCTTTTCTTGGGGGCAATAGAGGAAGTCCCACCTCAGTACAGGAGCAAGGGTTTCTATTCCCAGTAGTTCCTAGCAAAGAAAAAAATGGGAGGTTGGAGGCTTATTTTAGACCTCAGAAGGCTCAACATTTATATCAACATAAAGAGGTTCAAAATGGTGACTATCCCGACTATACTTCCAGCACTGGAAAAGGAGGACTTGTCGTCTTCCCTTGACCTAAAGTATGCCTATTTTCATATTTCCATCCACTCGGCACACAGGAAATTTCTCATTTTCCTATGCCTGGGCAGACATTATCAGTATACAGTAATGCCCTCCAGCCTTTGCCAAGTGCCATGGGCATTTTCCAAACTCATGGCAGTGGTTTCTGCATATCTTTGGACAATAAATATTACAAGTTTTTCTTACCTCGACAACTTTCTGGTAAAGGCATGGTTGTTTCAGGAGGCTCAACAGGCAGTGACCACTACCGAAAGACTTTTCCTATCTCTAGGACTGGCAATAAACTACAAGAAGTTCTCCATGTGATCTTCTCAAGAAATCATCTTCATAGGTTCAAGGATCCATACACCGATGGCAACTGCCTATCTTCAACAGTAACAATGAACGAACATTCTCAATCTCGTATACACAGTTCAGACTTCTCCGACTATATTGGTGTCCATGTGTATGGCAGCTATGACCTCCCTAGTCAACCATGTGAGTCCATTCCTCATATGCCACCTTTTCAACTGCGGTTTGTAAAGGTGTTCAAACCAGGTCGCCACCTGTGCCCTCTAAAACCATAAGGGACTCTGATTTGGTAGACAAAGGAAGAAAATTTATGGCTAGGGGTCCCATTTATGTCTGCAGACCGGGACTTCCTCATGACAACGGATGCATCCATGACAGGTTGCGGGGCACATCTCCTGGTGGAGACTACCCAAGTCAAGTGGTTGTTTCAAGAAAGGCACATGCATGTAAACCTTCTGGAGCTTTGTGCAGTGTGCAGTGCCTGCAAACACTTCCTGACCCTTATTTTAGGGAAATCATTAAAGATATGCATGGACAACATGTCCTGCCCATGCTATATCAACCACCAGGGAGGGGCACGATCCAGAACACTGTGCTTCAAGGCAGTGAAGCTCTGGGACCTGTGCATAAAACACAAAATAAACATCTCAGCCATATACTTACCAGGAAAAGACAATGTCATGGCGGACACCTTGAGCAGAGTGTTCTAGGGCACCCATGAATGAGAGATCCAGACAGACATTATCTGACACCGTATTTCTGCAGTGGGGTCTTCCCTTCAATAGACCTTTTAGCCACCCAGTTGAACAAGAAATGCCAGGCATTCTGTTCCTGAGCGGGCATAAGGCGATGCATTTCTTCTCAACTGGAACTTGGGACAACTATATGCATTCCCTCCAAGTCTGCTAATTTCCAAAAGCCTCTGAAAAATCTGTTGCAACAGGGCCACAGTAATACTGGTAGCACTAGCTTGGCCCAGACAGACCTGGTATGCTTACCTACTACGAATGTCAATGAAGCCAGTGTTCCCTCTAAGCTGATGATGCAGCTGAGCATATTATGGATGCAGCTGAGCATGCTGTGGATACAGGTGAGCAAGCTCCCTACCGGTTCCCCAACCCCTACCAAGCCCCTTTCCCGCTACCCACCCTCTCGAGTGCATCCATAGCTTGCTCAGCTGTATCATCCTTAGTGGGAACATGGGTCACTTGCTGGTGGATTTTCAGTATCCTGAAATGTTTAAATCATGATTTGAAGACTTCAGTAACAGAGAAATAAGTTAGGAGACTAATACAGGAGTGGGTAGCTAAAGTTCTTTGGCCTGAATTATGCAGGAGGTCAGATTAGATGATCATATTGGTTCCTTCTGACTGTAAACTTTGAGTCTATGAAACCATCTGTTACACAGAGGCCAAGTGCTGAAATAGAGGCTGCTCCTAGTCTTACAGACTTTAAGGTGAGAAGGAACCATTATGATCTAGTCCAGGGATTTCAAACTCAAATCACCATGAGGGCCACACGGGGACTAGTATGTTAGCCCAAGGGCCACACCACTGAAACCTTTTCATAGAACAATACTGCAAATATCAGTAAAAATAGTGCCATTTAGGGCTGCAGAAAATAGCTTTTGAGGCTGTATGCAGCCTGTGGGCTGTGTGTTTGAGATACCTGATTTAGTCCGACTTCTGTAAGACAAAGCCCTAACTGTTAAGACAGTTTTTATAAAAGGAGGGCCTTTTACACATCATACACACAAGTTCCAAAGGGGCAGCTGTGTTAGTCTAGTAAAGCAAAAAAAAGCAAGTCTTGTGGCACTTAAAGAATACCAGATTTGTTTATCACGTGAGCGTCAGTGCCACAAGACTCTGCTTTTTTAAATTATACACACAGAGGTTATTTCTACAGCCAAAAGGGCAAAGAAGCCAGGCTGGGAAACTACAGCAGGTGAAAATTAATTTTCATCACCCCCACACTCCATATCACCCCAAGTTTTGCACTTGCCAGAAACTTTAAGCTTTCATTTAAAACAAAATACTTTCTAGTGCTTTCTGTGAACATACAGCTATGCCAGTGTAAATCTTTGTGCACATGCCTTCAGCCTTGCTGAAAACGGTCTCCTGTTAAATAGCAGCAGCAAATCTGTGAACTCCTGGAACTATGGTGTGCTTTGTAAGTTAAGAAGATTCTTTAACAGCAATCTGTATCTTTGAAAGACTGCCAGGAAAGAGCTGCATTCGGCTCTGTTATCTGACTTGGGCTGCAATGGATGTTAAAGGGAGGGAGAGCTCATCCACTGATGTTTCCTGCAAGTAGGAGTCTGTTTGTGTTTTAACCCTGAAAGAACATGCTCCTCCTGCCATTATCTTAGGAGGCCTCTGTAAAAATCACCACCTGGTCCTTGTTTGGGGTGTGGGATCTAATGCTCTTTCCTTTGTGTGCACACCACCTTTCAATTTTAGCCTTGCTCCAGGAAGCAACAGGACTGAGTTTAACCCTTACTCTACAGATTCTTAAGCAGCTAAGAAAGCACAGCAGCAATTCTATTTTTGTAAGTCAAAGAGCCTATCCCTCAACTTCCCTTAAAGCCTCCCGAAGATTTAGAGATGCTGTGTCTCCCTTATCCAAACATTTCCCAGCCACTCACCACAGCAGCTGGATTTTAAAGGAGGTTTTGGAGGATGCCGAGCCCCTTTACACACAGAGCGGTGAGGGGAAACAAACAAAAAAGGAGGCAGGAAGGAAGCAGCAGAGGGAAAAGGAGACAGGAGGTGGAGGGAGACTATCTGTTTGGCAGGCAGAGAAGGCAGGCTGGGCTCCCCAACCCAGAGGGAAAGCCTACAGCCTCCTTCCCCCAGTAGTGTGTGCAGGCTGGCTGTGATCGAGCTGGGTGTCTCCATGGGGGAGGATGCAGCCAGAGCTGCCAGGCAGGCCAGGCTCACTCCAGGTCCCCACCGCCCCCAAGAGGCCAAGCTTCTGAAAGCAAGGCGGGGGGAGAGGGGAAAAAGCTGGTTCCCTCCTAGGGGCCGTTTGGCTAGGGGTGGGTTTGCCTCACACCAAGTGGCAGAGGGTGGGGAAAGCTGAACCTGCCCATCTCTGAACCACCCCCCACCCCAGGCTCCTTTACCTGGCCGGGAGCAGAGCGGCCATAGTATAGGGTGAGGCTGCTCTGAGCATGCTCAGGGCAGTTTCAGGGCGGGAAACTTTCAAACTCCCAGGCTGAGGCTGAGGGAGTTCCTGGCAGCGTTTACTGCAGTGGGGAGTGCCGGGGGCTGTGCGCCCATACACGGGTGCAGCTTAGAGGGAACGTTGATGAAGACGCCAATCGTTCTCTTGGAAGTTCCAGACCTCTTATCACAGAATAAAAGGAAACTTTCTGCATGCTTACCTGAACAGATTACATCTCATGGCCTGATACCTGGATGGTTCAATGACATAGAATTACAGTGTTCACAGCGAGTCAGGAACATTTTTTTGAATATCAGGAAACTGGCAATGAGGTGCACTTACCTTTAAAAGAGGCACAGGTTCACTATCTGGTGCCACCAGAATAAGAAAAATCCCAAATTGATCTCCATCCTCTATCTGCTGAATTATCTTCTGTACCTGAAAAACATGAACCTTTCGCTTAATACCATCAAGGTCCACCTTGCAGTGATATCTATGTCTCATGAACCAGTGCAAGACTTATCACTATTCTGTCATCCAATAGACAAAAGATTCATGATGGGTATGCAGAATTCCTATCCTTTTGTCTGGCTACTTGTTCCTCGGTGGAACCTCTCTATGGTTCTAAAAGTGTTGACGAAACAACCTTTTGAGCCTCTCGTGACGTGCTTCCTCTTACTCACGTCTATGAAAGTGGCCTTCCTTATCGCCATAACGTCTGCCAGATGCATAAGCGAACTTGCTTCACTAATGACAAATCCACCGTACCTGATCTTTCATAAAGATAAAATCTCCTTCATCCACATCCAAAGTTTCTGCCAAAGATCGTCTCCTCCTTTCACCTTAATCAAACTATACACCTTCCCACGTTCTTTCCCAAACCGCACACCAACCCACAGCATGCGGTGTGGCACACTGGACGTAAGGTGTGCCATAGCTTTCTATCTCCAGGGAACTATACCATTTTGGAAAACCTCAAGACTCTTTGTATCCATAATGGAACATTCCCAGGGACAACCAATCTCCAAGCAAAGGCGCTCTAAGTGGATTTCCACATGTATACATACAGCCTACACTTTAAAGGGAACTCAACCCCCTGGAGTCATCCATGCCCACTCCACAAGATCTATAGCAACCTCCACTGCTTTTATGGGCAATGTTCCGGTAACCGACACCTGCTGTGCTGCCACATGGGCTTTGTCGGACACATTTGTGAAACATTATGCCATTGACGAGCTCTTTATTTCAGACACCTCCATGGGTTGGCAGTACTACAGTCAGTACACAGGACAGGCGTCAAAGTTTCCCCCCTCCATCTAGGGGAACGGCTTGGTAGTCACCTAAAGTGGAGCAGATGGGGACGCTGCTCGAAGAAGTGAGGGATACTCACTCTTGTGCAGTAACCATGGTTCTTCGAGATGCGTGTCCCTGTCCTGCTCCACTACCTGCCCTCTTCCCCTCCACTTCAAAGAATTCTAATATACAGGAGTTTTGCTTCCTTCGTGGTAGAGAGGGAACTGAGAGATGGGGGTAGGGGGCAGGGGGGGCAATCGCATGCATCGCCAGTGCCACAAGATGGCCGCGGGTCCCTGCTGGTGTGCACTGGTTGCCCTGTTGAGACTGCTGAAGAAATCTCTGATCTGAGGGGTGGGGCTGGCTATGCACCTAAAGTGGAGCAGGACAGGGACATGCGTCTCGGAGAACCTTGCTACTGCACAAGGGTGAGTATCCCTCACTTTTGCAGTAATAGTTTTTAGTGTGTCTGGAAGCAGTAAACAGTTAAATGTTGTATACATGCATGGATTTGGCATACCAGAGACCACTGGCTCCATGGATATTGAATGGTAGGCTATTCCACTTTGAAACTTGATGGCTGAATTCTCTCACCTGCTGGGGACTGGAAGTCTTTGTTTTGTTACTTCCACCTCTCACTCTGGGGTTTGGTATTTGACTCTGTTTTCTGCTTGAACTGCACCTGAAAAGCATAGAATCTTAGGACCTCATGAGGTCATCTAGTCCAGCCCCCTGCTAAAAGCCAAACTATTCCCACTAAATCATCCCAGCTAGGGGTTTGTCTAACTGGGTCTTAAAAGTTTCCAAAGTGGCATGCCCTCATTTGGCAGCCACCATCTCTGTGACTGGGAAACAAATGTTGAGGCTTCTTTTAGTCCATCAGTGCTCTGACTTAGCCCTCCTGGGCTGAAGGTCACTACATTTTTCTACTGCTTGGTAAGCATGAGAGTGGGACCCTAACTCTGGTATCCCTAAATATGTTGCCTGAGCAGTGCGAGGCCAGCCCACCTGCCTATTGTGGCCTCTTTTTTGCACTATTTATTTTATTTTATTTTTAAATTTCTTTTCTTCCTAATACTGGTGACTGCCTTCCTCCAAATATTTTGTATCTGGCTGTTTATTTTTTTAAAATTTGGACTGTATTATAAAAGTAGCAAAAATGCTTAATATATTCATGTTGTCCCTTCCCAAAGCCTGTGAAAAAGTGTTTTATGGGATGATTCTCTGAATTTCAGAATGTGTGTTCTTGCATTTAGGTGCCACAGAGATTTGGTTTTTATTGGTACTAGTGCTAGGGGAACTTTTTATCAAGCCATTCCAGCAAAGCTTCCAAAATTCTATTGCTTAAAATTAATCTTCGTCTGTAAGTAAACAGCAAAAATGGGTGTTTATGTGGAAAGAGTTTTTAAAATTCTAGTGCTTGGTTATTAGTAAGGGCCAAATTTTGTCATGGTTGTATTGAGTAACAGTCACAGACAAGTTGCAGACAGGCAAATTTCATGGAAGCCCATGACCTGTCCATGAGGGGTGGAGGGACTGAGAGTCCAAGCCTTACTTCCTCAGGCCAGGAGGGAGTGGGGTGGTGGGCAGTGGCTGGCAGCTTAATGCCCACCCACCCCACTGTGGGTGGCTGATGCTGATGGATCCTTCACCTCCAGGGTTGCAGGCAGCGGGAACTGAAGCTGAAGAAGTCAGAAGGTCTGTCAAAGTTATGGAGTCCATGACCTCTGTGAGGAAACTGTACCCTTTGTTTAAGCGCTGGAGGTCATTGGATGTCTCTTGCATATTCGCTAAGGCTGCTTTTGTGTCATGCAGGCGTCTGAATTCAGTATACTATGCTACCTGGGATACTTCTGTCATCTCAAAAGGGATGAGACTTAAGGAGGATTATAAATCACTTCCATATGGCTGGACAATATATATGTATATGGTATAGTCAACATTGGCACAGCCTGCAGGCTGTTGAGTCCTGTATTGCTTTTCTGTACTGTATTGGCCAATGACCAGTAGTCCTGACTGTGAAGAAAGAGGCCTCGTAGAGTCACACACAGCCTTTCTCCCTGCTCATTCAAGCAGTGCTTTCAGAAGCTGTTAGTCAAGTAGATTTTTCTCAAGCTGGAAGAACAGAGAGACAACCCATGAGCAGCATTCTTCTTTTGGCATGGCCTGGTTCTCACTTACCTGTGGAGAAGTCTTGCTGAATAGTCAGTTTTCTTAGTTTGTCTTGGCTATCCACATGTACCTACTTTTTCCTTATGTTGGCTGCAAAGCCCCTTGAGACAGGCAATTGTCTTCTACAGTATTTAGAAATTCCAAGATTTTCTTTTAGTGCTGAACTCTTGAGACTCCAGCATATGCCATTTAAATTTAAGTCCACCAGGATCATGGATCTTTTTTTTTCCCTACACACTGTAGATAGCTGTGGAAAGAACTGCTTGTCCCTGTGTGATTTGGTGGTCTGTGGCAAACACCAACAATACTCAGTCTTGTGCTCAATATATAAAGATATTGATCCGTACTCACTCAAGATAATTTCCTCCAAGTTACCAGTGACTCAAACAGGTAATGATGTTTTTATCAGAGGGCCCTACCTTCCCTTTTGCCCTTTCAGTCCTTCCTAAATAGGTTATAACTACTGATTTGAACATTTCTGTCTTGTGAAACTGCCCACTGGGTTTCAGTAATGCCACCTACACTGAATTTTTGCTCATAAATGAGAATGCAGGACCCCTAAAGAAAAACAGGATATGCGTACTTCAGGTTACTGGTTTGAATCCATAATGACTGAATGGTATTACCTCAGCTGGGTGTTCAGGGACTTTCATGACCTAAGTGGCTTTCAGTGCAGATCCTGGGCTCAAGTGAAAAATTGCCATTCCTTTTGACATTCCAGTTGGGAGCCTCAACAATGGATCAGTGGGACATATCTTATCATCCAAGGACTGCTTGTTTATGGGACAAAGACAGCCGCAGTCTCCACAGCAATCATTTTAAACCTCTGTGAGAGCTGCTCCCCAGATCTGGTCTGGTGTGCCTCTGTGACCCCCCCCCCCAGTCCCACTCCTGAACCCTGATTCACTCTGCTTTGCCCACTGACCACTCACTCCTGAGTCAGTCCACTCCAGTCTCTCATGTGCAATTGGTCCCAGAGAGTGGGTGTATGCCCTCTTGCTATTCATGGGATGGTCCTCAATCAAGCACCCCCAGCCCCTCTACCACTGTGGGAGCGTCTGTCCTACAGGGTTTAGGACCCACTCCCAGTCAGCATACACTCAAGCCCATCCATTTAACAAAGAAATGAATTGTACCCAGCTGTCTTTACTCTCATCCTCTAAAGACCACACAGCTTTAGATAAAACAACTGCTAGTTTATTGATTAGGTTAGAATTCTAAGTGAGAATGTGGCCAATCAAGGTAGAATCACACTATAAATGAGTCAGGAACGACCACAAGGAAATAAAAGATAAAACAAGCATACTAACCTAACACCTCTGCCTAAACTGACCTCATTGTCCAAGTTTATGCTCAAGATGTTCGGTTTCAGATGTTTGTACACCCAGTCTCTGCTTGAGACCAGGCAGGGCCCAGATCTTGCTTGAAGTTGCTTCGAGATGGAGATTCCCAGGGAAAAAGCCCCAAATCCTTTCAAGTCTCTCTGTCTGTTTCCAAAACCCCTTGACCCTCCCTTTCTGGGCCGAAGTGATCTCCTTGTCCAGTCTGAGCCAAGGATCTCAATTAGCATATCTTTGTTGCCTCATCCAGGTGCTTGCTTGCTTGCTTGCTGCTTTGGTTGTTCACATGCTGCTGGTAGAGAGTTCTGTCTCCCACCCACTCAAGCCATGGACAACATGTTACATGTCTGTGCACATGCATGATGCTGCAAGGCACATGACACCATAGTAATCGCATAGAACAGGTTATGAGCCTATGACGGAGACCCCGGAAAAGCTTCTTGGATCCCCTCTGTGCACAGCCAGTCAGGACTCTGCTACAGTGGAGTCTTCTCCCGTCCAGCACCCGGGTCTCCACGCTCCGTGCAGCCAGCTCCCAACTCCAGGCTCAGAGGGTCTGATCCTTGCTCTGTCTGGTCTCCTTTCGAGGGGGTTTCCTCCCTCCAGGAGGGTCCCAGCCATTTCAGTCAGTAGCGACTCTCAGCCAGTGTGGCAGTCAGAGGGTTTATTAGCAAACCAGTTCATACAACAGCAAGGACAGTTGGTATCAGCATCCTCAGAACAACCAGAAGTGAAACCCCCAGGGGATTAGGGCTACACCCCAGGGCAGGGTCCTGTCTCTTGGACCCTCCATTTCCCTACTACCCTCCTTCCCCTTGGTCATTTGTTCCCCTCCTTGCTGTGCCCACCTCTCCACCCTCCTGGTTCAACCAGCTGAATCCAGTGTGACCAGCGGTGGGGGGAGGGGTCCCAGGTACAGGCTCCCTAAACGCTATCCTCCTGCCCCCTAGTGACTCTACCTCATATCACCCACCTGTGTTCCATCACCCGAATAGAAAAGAGAGAGGGTCAACACCCATGTCTTCCCTTCCCTTCCCTTCCCTTCCCTTCCCTAGCAGAGGGTTCCCACTTCTCCACAGAGCCTCCACAAAGAAACCTTATATGGTGTAACTGGCATGAAAACCTACAATCCCAGTGCATAAGTGAAGAGAAAAATTATACAGATCATAACCCAGACTGCACAGATGTGCATCCCATGACAACCTCTCCTTAGCTTTCCATGCCCTTTTCAGAAGTGATGCATTCAGCATTTTTAAAGGAAATGGCATTTATCTGCTTATTATGAAATCTGCTTCCCGTGCTAGTGACCTGACTTGTACCAATGGGCACTTGCCTAGGACCTGGAAGGCCTGGGTTCAGAGTGGTTTCACAGCTGTCAACTTGGTTCTGATTCTGGTCAAAATCTAGGTACCATCCGGGATGGTGAGCCCTGCTCCTTTCCCTTCAAAATTTCAACTATAAACCTTTGCTGTGTGGATCAAGCCTTCCTTGGAGCCTTCTGCCATGTGTAGTTATTTCAGTGATGTACTCCATCTCAAGACACTTCCTTCAAGCATGTATACTGTTGTGAACATTCATTACACTTGGCATCGTGGCTATGAAAAATAGGACAGGAGGGGATTCTGTCTTTCCTGGATTCACTGTACTGTGTGTTCTCACAACACATTAAAATCAACTCCTCTGACAGTGGGGGCTGTTGGTGGGAGAGGAGAAAACAAAACCTACAGCTGAATCACCAGCTATGGCTCTCAGGTACAAAGCAAGCATGCCAGGCGTACTCTGTCACAGTGATGCTTGCAAGCTGAGAGTGTTCTTCAAGATCCAATACATTCCAAACAATCAAAGGCCAGCTGGTCTCATGGCAGCACTTTGACACCTCTTTGGTCCTTGCAGAGGTGCTAAGAAGGCTGAGGGCAATCAGAGAATGAACAGCTAGTATTAGTTTTGTTATTGGAAGCTCTCTTCTGAGATGACTCAGTTTTATGAGAAGTAAGGTGTCTCATAGGGTACAATATGGTGGAAAGGTAAGACCTCAATTTTTGCTTGGCTTTGTTTGTGCTGTCTGAGCTGCTGTCTGTCTCATTTTAACAATGACATTTGGGCTGTTTTCTACAAACTTTTTGGCATGCATGAACTAAACTCTGAAGAAGTGATCCAGATATTATGTGAACTCAGTGCAGGTATGGCAGCCATTCTTTCCACTTCACCATAATCTGAATTATGCTGTGCAGGCCAGTAAATGCGTGGGAGCCCCTCAAGTCAGTTTTTCAGATTGTTTTGAGTAGTGGCTAGGCATGGGGCAGGGAGATGGGCTAAGCCACTCAAGTGTGCTTGTCTCTTAGTATCATGCAATACAGGATTCAGTATGTGTTCATTTAACATGGTTGAAATAAAGCAGACTTACTGGGCTGGCTGGTGGCTTTTAAACTCCAAATACCTTAACTGAAATTCTGAAAAAGTCTTAGGTTTGTCTCCATCCTCATCTGTTTGTACACATCTCAGCAGTGCCCCACCACTGGACATGGCTGACAGTGTTTGGAGAGGATCAGTGCTGGACAAATATGAGGACTGCTGGTTAGGCCTAAGCTGTCTTGGCAGAGCTGTTCTGTTGTAAGCATGTACCTTCTTGGGAGAAGGGAGTCAAATTAACCTCGTCCCCCCAAAGGGGGAGATAGAGGTTCTTTCAAACCATATTGTCCTTATTCTGGGTTGACCTGGTGGGCTTTCCAGGTAGGCATAGGATTGGAGATGAGTCCTTAGTTGACCTCACCCCCAGGGTATGATAAAGTCTGACCAGATTGTTAGGTGCCAAAGGACATTCCCTTGTGCAAGGTCTTAGAAAAAAAAAAAACTAGGGAGTCATGTGGCACTTTAAGACTAACAGATTTATTTTTCG
>ML682098.1:2173585-2235145 GCA_007922195.1 Podocnemis expansa
TTCAAAGCATCTGACGAATTGGGATTTTCTCCCACGAAAGCTCATGCGAAAAATAAATCTGTTAGTCTTAAAGTGCCACACGACTCCTTGTTCTTTTTGCTGGACTAGACTAACACGGCTATCCTTTTGGAAATTGACAAGGTCTTATCAAACACCCTCCAGAACGCTCAAGGGGGAAGGGGGAATCTAGACTGCAGTTGACTGCCTGATGTCCAAGGCATGAGATTTTTGGAATCTGTGAGGGATCCCTAGTGCTGTTGAGCCCTGCCTCCCATCAGTCACAAGAAACGTTGTCATAGAATCCCACTGTTGTAAACTTGTCCTATTTGCTTTTAAAACTAATTAGGTTGTTTGCCCCTCAGCTCCTGTTCCAGAGCCCCTCTCCACTAATGGTCAGAAACCTTCTAATTCCAGCCTCAGTTTACAGCCATAGCCAGTTCATACCCATAGCTCCGTAGGCCTGTGGGGGGGGAAGAAGCTGCAGTTTCTCTGTTCCACTAGCACCCCTGGAAGAGGGCCAGTGGATAAGGTACACTGTGAAGAGCTTTGCTATGTCTGTGTCCGTGCTTCAAGGACAAGCTGTGTACTGAAATTTGGAGACAGAGAAGGTGTTTGGATTTGCCTTCAGAATTCTAAAAGTCAGTCTACCCAGATAAAAGAAAACCCATTTGGGCCAGCTCAATGGCAAGGCCAGAGACCTTTGGTGCAGATGAATTATGATTGGAGGTTATGTGGGGGTAAGGCGGATCAAAAGAAGGGGCTGTAATTAGGGGAATTTTGGTGCAAAAAAGGTGGACCCAGAACTTAACTGGTACACGGCAATAGTTTATGCTTTGTTACATGATGTAATATGTAACTATATAAGAATAATGTACACTATTTTCGGGACTCTTGGATACTTGCCCTTGGGCCTGCAGCTGTGCAGAATAAAGCTCCACTCCTCACTAAGTTTGTGGCCCCCACTTACTGAGAATTCCTCTACACCCCATTGCATGGCCATGTCTATCCATCAAGCAGCTTTGGAAGAAGATGTGTATTTGCCTTGAGAGATGTCCAGGGACTTGTATTTATTAATGTCAATGTTCTGAGCAGAACTTTGCCGCTCTTACAGGTGAAACCCACTTTTTTAGGCTGTGATGGACGTTACGGAATATTGGTTAGAGGTGGTCAACTCCTACTTACTATGTGATTCATCTGTGCTTGAGATTTAACCCATGAGAAATGATTGCTAGTGCCAAAGACTTGTATCTGTGAAGAGCATCAGGGAGGGACTAGTTATAAAATAATATGACAATATGATTTTTCCTACGCAAAAATAGCTGTAAAATTGTATGTATTTGTTGTATAGGCCAACAAGTGCAGCAAGGACATAATTCTGTTTATTATCCTTTTCTATTTCTTTAAATGAAGATTGCCTTTATAGCATGCTGCTTCTTAAAATCAATTTACTGCCAGTAAATTGCTAATAGTGATGGTCTCCATATATGGAAATGAACGGTTTGGTATGATTTTTATGGATGTTTCAGTGAGCAGCATTTTTCTAAAATTAAGTTATCTAAAGTGGAAAATTAAATTTAGGTATGTTTAGCACCCTCAGCTTCTATAAATAAAGGAGTTGTAAATTTGCCCAGCAGTACAAACCATGAAACGAAGAAAAGATAGTTACCACTGAGATCTTTTTTTGGAACTGTATTCTCATTAGGATGAAACACAGTATGGTACACAAGAAAGCAAATTAAATTTCACAGATGAGTGGAAACAAAATTTTAGCTAAAACTTTGGCCTTGGAAGATCAGATATGGAAATAGACCTAGGGAATTGCTGGTTTCTTGAAATATCACCATGTAGAATGACTGTGGATAATTGACAGGAGGACTGGTGTAGCTGTTGAATGAGCAGGGCTCTGGAGAAGAGGAATGGCAATGAAATTGAAATTACATGGAGAAGATAGAGCACAGCTGTGCACTTGTGTTGTAACCAAACAAATTCTAGATAATTGAAGTACTATTTAGCCCTCTGTGGTGAAGGGTTTTCAGCTCTGAAGTTGAAGTAAGCCAGCTGAGAATAGGCAAATATCCACCTCGGAACAGGAGAGCTCTAGCCTATGAATGTTTTAAGAAGGCTGGGCAGGCAGCATTTGGAGATCAGGCTTCTGTTTAAAAATTTGCAGTGGTCAAGAGCACTCTGCCAAATCATTAGGGGTGAAATTATCAAATGTGCTTAAGCTTTTGAGCTGGAGTGTCATTGAAAGTCAATGGTACTTGGGTCTGGTCTTCATCATAGTATGAGGCATCACAGTAAGGCAGCTTTGGTAAAATGTTGCACACCAATGTAAGTCACCCATTACGCAACTGAATGACCCTGCCCCTGCGAGCAGTGTAGGGCTGACGATGATGTAGTTAGGGTGACGCAGTGTCCATGTAGATGTCATTACTTGCATCATCTGTTGGGCATCAGCCTTCTGCCCCACACTCCTTACAGCCAAGTCAGTGGTAGGGCTCCTGGTGAGGGCATGAACTGCCAACAGAAGGAGCCTAGTGTGGATGTGAAGCATTGTTTCATTATTGTGGTGACTGTATGATGGCGTTCCCTTAGTCTCTGAAGTGCCAGTTTCTCTCTTGAAAATGGGACTTAAATTCCTAAGTCACTCTAGGTTCTTTTAAAAACATTATTCTGGTATTTTTCTTATCTACCTCAATGAAAAGGCATTCCCTGAAGCATAGGCAGTGCTTACTTTGTGCCTGGGCTGAGTCCTGGCACCTTTAGGCTTGGCAGTTTATAGCCTTGGCATTTCTGTGCTTGCCGTGTTAGTTATGAAAGTATTTAAAAAAAAAAAAAAAGAGAGAGAGAGAGAGTACTTGAGCCCTGTCACCTCTTTTATTACAAACGATGGACCAAGCAGGGCTGTAGCAGTGTTCAGGTGGACAATCTTTAAAATAACTGTTCTGATACCAGTATGCTGTTTGTGTGATCACAGAAGGGCAGAGTTCCTTTCTGGTATTTTTGCTCTCCTGGACAAAGTTAGCCGATCCGATGGTCACTCATGTACACGTCTAACCTTTTCCAAAGGTTGCCTGACATTTTAGAGAGAGTTTTGATTCCAGCCAGGTGGCTTTTAGAAGTACATGTTTTCCAGAGGTAGTGGCATGAAGATTAGCTGTGAGCTGACTGATGGTCTGCCCTTTACCTCTTGGTTGTGAGCTGTTTGACTTAGCAGACCTGTTGACTAGGACTGGATGAATTAACAGGTGCCACAGGGACTGTAGATTCTGCCATATACCGCAGATGGACATTCTGTGCTAGCTGAGTGTAAAGTCTGCACCACGTGATGCGCATCACTGTAGATATGAGTGAATGCTGCATTCTCATTTGCACTCATCTGATGCCTCAGTGCTTGCAAAGAGAAGACAGCTCACCTCTCCTCCAGCCTGTATGGGGGAACTACCCTCAGTGGGAGGTCTAACTCTTACATTTTCAAAAATGATATCAGAATTCCCCGCTGATTCAGTTCTCCTGGTGGAGCGTACAGGACTCTAATGTATTCTCCCACCATGCCGTCTAACCTGTACGTGTGGTAGAAATGGCTGAGCCCTGTCTTCACCTCAGGATGTACAGCCGCCACATGCAGTGGATTAGCCCTGGTGGAAAGCTACAAATCTGGTTTCTGTCAGGATAGGTGCAGCCCTTGTGCTGAAAAGTCCTAGACGCTTGTAGCCCCCTTTGAGCCAGTTGTACTCTCCAGAGTGTCCAGGAGACCCCTTTGCTTCCCAGCTCCCGCATGTGGGCTGCCCATCCCAGATGCACCTTCTTTCTCCTTAAAAAATCTGGCAGCTCTGCCACTTGCTCTCCACGTCTCTTCTGACAGAGGTATAACAGCTCCAGCTCCTAGCCATGTTGCTCATTTCTCAGGAAGAAAAGGGGTCATTTGTTCCTTGACATCACTGATTTCCTCTCTGGCAGAAAAGGGGGTTTCCAGGTTGCACCTGGCCAGAATTATTCCTGGACTTTGATGAGTGAGTTAGTCAAGTCCTGTCCTCATGTACTTTCATTGTGTGGCAGAGTAAAGGCAGTTGGAATTTAACTGAGAATTTCTTCACTGTTAGGATTAAAATTCTCCCCACAGGCTTTGTATGAACTAAATTCTTTGCTGCAGGAGGCTATTACAATGCAGGTTTTGACTGCCCTAAGAAATCTCAAAGAGCTCAGGTCTCCAGTCGGGAGTATCAGCAGCAGTGATTTATAGTGGCATCTCAGGAACTGAGGGCCAAGCCTTTCTCTAAAGAGCACAGTGCCTTCTTTTTAAGAAAATGCTGGGTGTATTTTAAACCTCTAAGGAAATTTCAGCCAGTGCTAGTTTAGATCCAGAATTGATGTTCTTATATGTTTCCATGACAGCAGGATGGTGACTCATCCTGTGATGGTAAGAAGCCTGCTTCTCTTTCACAGGGCATTGGAAAAACAAATTTCCCCAGCTATTCCAGGCATGTAAGGTTTGACTTAACGGGTAGGGCAAATCCTGTGCCCTACTGGTAGGGGCACGAGACTCCTGGGTTCTACTCCTAATTCTGCCACTAAGTTACAGCAAAACTAAATGACTTATCTGAACTCTCCTTACACTCATGTAGAGTGGGGGAAATCAATACGTAGGTGACAAGGTGTTAGTCGTTTACTAACCTTCATGAGGGCATCAGGTGAAAGGTGCAAAAGATGGTTAAATAGTAACTCTGTGAGCGTTATAGCAGATTCATATTTTGTAGGCTTAAACTGATACTCTGGTATGCTTGCTACATGAGTAAAGCGTGCATAAACATTATCTTAACCCCCCCCCCCATTCAAGTCCTGGGGCATTTGCCTTGGGAGGCAGTATCACTGTCTGAGAGTTGATGTTGTAGAAGGAATATTTTCTACAGTTGAAGTAGGTAGCAGGATTGGGCTTAGCTGTGGAAAACCAAATTCCCCAATTGCAAACAGGAAGTACGGTATTGCACCACGTTCAGCTTATGACTGAGTGGATAGGACACTTTCTTACTTATGTGGCTGAGGTAATTGATTTTTAATCCTAGCTGAGATACCAAATAAATGAGTTCCAGAAGGGCAGCTGCCTTAGTCTGTGTACAGCAAAAACAATGAGAATCATGTGACACGTTAAGGACAAAGGATGCATTTGATGATGTCAGTTGTAGCCCATGAAAGCTTATGTCTGAAGAAATTTGTTTGTCTTTAAGATGCCAAAATAAATGAGGTAGGCAGTCAGTTCCCTGCTGAGCAGCAGCCATTGTTACTCAGTCCCTGAGCATTAATAAGTTTAGTTCTTCAAGTGATTGCTCCTGACTATTCCTGATACAGGTGTGCATGCGCCACGTGCACGGCAAGCTGGAGAATTTTTTCCCCCAGAGTGCCCATCGGGTCAGCTGTGGCGCCCCCTTAAGTGGCGCCGTCGCGACTCCCTATATAAGGCACACTCAGTTCCTTTTACTGTCCACTGATGGTAGCTGGAGTTCTCTGCTCTCAGCCTGTCCTGTGACCTCCCAGTACCTGACCACATGCAGATAGCATTTCTATCTAGCTTAGCCAGGGCTACCGCCCTGTGCAGGGGTGGGGCATGCCCGCTTTCAAAACATCCAACTCCTGCAGAAAGCCTGTGCCCCTTGACAATCTGCACTGCTCTTGTCTTTGGTGCCTGGACGAGGTGCACCAGAAAGATTGGTGCAAGATCTGCAGGAGATTCAAGCCTCGCACACAGAAGGAAAGGAAGCAGAGGTTGAGGCTTTTGATGATGGAGGAGGCTCTCTGACCTTCTCCATCTCCCGGAACGACGCCTGACACGGACCGTCTGTAGTGCGCCGGCAGCTGTGGGAAGGGGCGACAGGCGTGCCGCCACCACCAAAGGCTCTCAGCACCACGTCCTGGCACCAGTGTCTGGGCCACAGCAGTGGCACCAGCGACACTGTTTTCTGTCCTGGGCGCCAAAGAAGAAGAAACCGAGGGTGGAGTCATCTTGCTCCCCTCACAAGAACTCACCTTTGAAGCAGCCTGCAGCCCAAGACAGGATGGCACCGTCGAGTCCAGTCCCTAAGAAGGGTCTGTCGACTCCGGTGTCCATCTCTTCGCCTACCCAGGACATTTTGGAGGAAGAAAATCTCCTCCCATCTACTCCCGAAGCCTTTGAGGCGGCTTGGGAGATATTGGGACCAGGGGCATCAATACCGGCATTGCAGTGCACAGCATCAAAGGCTGTGGCACCACCACGGGGAAAACCCCCAATGCCTTGCCCACCCTCTCCACCGAAGCCTCAAACGCTGTGTGCGGACCAGGAGAGGCAGCCCAAACCGCCGGCACCGAGACACCATCACGGCACCTTTCCCCAGTACCGCCTTCAGTGGTCGCGGCGGGGGCCCCCCGGTACCGGGTCACCACCAAGGTCAAGAGACCGGCACAGTTCTGTGGCACCCAGCAGACCATGCCATCACGAGCCCCAGCACCACTCATTGACGGAGCACAGCCCCACCCTGCCCTGGTCATCCAGGAGTGAGGCGTTCTCGGACTCAGAAGTGGGCTCTTCTGTCTCCGTGCATAGTGCCCACCAGCACCACAAATCGGTACCGCAAGGACCTCCTGCTCCCCAGTGGCCGCCACAATGGCCTGTTCCATCTCAGTGGCCCTTTTGGACACCCTGGGCCTTTCATCAGGAGCAAGGACCCAGGGCTAGCAGGGCTCAATCAGCAGCGAGCTCTCACCCTCAACCCTCCTTCTCTCTAAATGTACCACCGGAGGAAGCCCCTTTTGAAGCGGGCTTGGACAGAGATTCCGTGGTGTCCCAGGAGGGCAGACCGGTGACCCCATCGGCCACCTCGGGTGTTGAGCCCTCATCCCTGGAAGTCCTCAGAGAATCTTCCTCCTCGCCTCCAGACGAGATGGTCGTGGGGGCCAAACTGGTACCATCTCAGGAAGACTCTAAGGCCCACCAGGACCTGTTGAGAAGGGTGGCAAAGGGCCTTGGTCTGGACGCCGAGGAAATAATGGGGGAGGAGGACCCAATGGTTGATATTTTAGCCCCTGAAGGCCCGGCGAAGGTGGCACTACCTTTTATAAAGATGATTCAGAGGTCCATGAAGACCATCTGGCATACTCCAGCCTCCGCAACACCCATGGCAAGGAGGATAGAGAGAAAATATTTCATATCATCCAAGGGATACGAGCATTTCTACACCCACCCCACCCCCGGGTCTTTAGTGGTCACTGCGGCTAATGAGAAGGAAAGATAAGGTCTCCAAGGGCTGACCCCGAAATCAAAGGAGGCAAAGAAACTGGATTTATTTGACCGTAAGGTCTACTCAATGGGGGTCCTCCAGTTGAGGATCGCAAATTAGCAAGCAATCCTCAGTAGGTATGTGTTCAACACCTGGTTGTCCATGGAGAAGTTTTTGGACAAGGTGGAACAGGATTCCAGGGCTGATCTCGCGGCGGCCACCAAGGAAGGGAAGATAGTATCCCGGGCTTTGCCTTGGATGTGGCGGATGCAGCAGCCAGGGCCAGGGCGTCAGGCATCACAATGTGATGTAGGTGTCGGGCCTTCCCCAAGAGGTCCAGAACACCATACAGGACCTCCTGTTCGAGGGGCCTGAGTGAAAGACTGACACCAGACTACAGACACTGAAGGACTCTAGGGCCCACATTAAGTTATTGGGGCTGCACACGCCAGCTCCTCAGAGACGGCCCTTCAAGCCTCAGCCTCCATTCTGGTTGTTTCACTGCTCTCAGGACCCTGAGAGGAGGCGGAGCAGGAGTGGATGCCAGAACGGTCAGCGCCAGGCCTCTCAGCCGCAAGGGCCATCCCGCCAATCCGTGGGTTCCAAGAAATCCTTTTGAGGGCACGCTTGAGGTCGACCATCCAGCTCTCCCAGATCCTTTCCCCTCCGTTTGGCAACAGACTCTCCTTCTTCCTCCCAGCTTGGTCCCATATCACAACAGATCCCTGGGTTCTCCACACGCTTCATTTTGGTTATTCTCTTCAGTTTGCACTCTGGCCCCCATTGCACCCCCTCACCCCTGCCCCATCCCTTTTCAGGGACCCCTCTCATGAACAAACCTTAGTACAGGAGATCCGGTCACTCCTGGACAAGGGGACGGTGGAGGAGGTTCCCTCGGACCTAAGAGGAAGGGGCTTTTATTCATGTTATTCCCTAATCCCCAAAGCAAAAGGGGGTCTCCGCCCTATCCTGGACCTTCGCGGCCTAAATTGGTATCTAAGGAAAATCCATTTCCACATGCTGTCCCTGTCCTCGATTATTCCCATGTTGGATCTCAGAGACTGGTTTGTTGCCCTTGACCTCCAGGATGCCTATTTTCACATTGCGATCCTGCCCAGACACATGAGGTTCCTCAGGTTTGTCGTACAAGGCGTCCATTACCAATTTACAGTGCTCCCGTTCAGACTGGGAGCAGCGCTGAGAGTATTCATCAAGTGCCTAGCAGTGGTGGCTGCTTACCTGAGGCGCCTTGGCATCCAGGTGTTTCCTTATCTCAACGACTGGTTGGTGTTAAGTCCATCAGCCGAGGTGCTGGCCGGTCATGTCAGGAGGATCCGCCGTCTCTTCGACTCATTGGGCCTCCTGATCAATGTTCAGAAGTCATCCTTAGTCCTGTCTCAGGGTATCGAGTTCATAGGTGCCTAGCTGGATTCGAGGACGGTGAGAGCCTCCCTTCCTCACAGTTGTTTCAAGACAATCAGGGAAAGTATAGGGCACCTACAGACTTATCCCATGACATCGATTCGCTCTTGTCTGAAGCTGCTGGGACATATGGCAGCATGTACCTCGGTGGTGCCCCTGGCCTGCCTGAGGCTACGTCCCCTTCAGGCATGGTTAAAGGAGGTTTATTGCCTGGCCAGTGACCCGCTGGAAGGCTTGGTTCATATCCCCACAGCCATCTTAGATGCTCTGGATTGGTGGTGTCAGGAGACCCATCTCTGCAGCAGCATTCCCTTCCAGCCCCCTCTACCGTTGCAAACCCTAGTCACAGATGCTTTGGACCTGGGCTCGGGGGCCCATCTGGGCTCCCTCAAAACGCAGGGCAAGTGGAGAACTGATGAGCTATTGCTCCACATAAATGTAAAAGAGTTGAGAGCAGTATGTCTGGCTTGTCAGGTGTTCCAGAAGGACATAGGGGGGCGGTGGTTTCAGTCTGGACGGACAACACGACTGCAATGCATTACATAAACAGACAGGGGGGGCACGTTCTCAGACTTTGTGCCGTGAAGCAGTGGCCCTCTGGGAGTTCTTCTAACGAGTGGTCCCTGAATGGGGAAGTGCTTCAATCCATCTTCCAAAGGTGGGGGTATCCCCAAGTAGACTTGTTCGCGTCGCACCTCAACAAGAAGTGGAGAATATTTTGCTCCTTCAGAGGCCTCAGTCCGGGCTCGATAGCAGATGCATTTGCTATCTCTTGGCAAGGGAAGAGTTGCTATGCATTCCCACCAACTCCCCTGATCCAGAAGGTTTTGGTAAAGATCAAGCAGGACAAAGCAAAGGTAATTCTTATAGCCCCTTGGTGGCCCAGGAGGCACTGGCTCCCGCTGCTTCTAAACCTCTCCATCCAAGAGTCGATAGAATTGCCTCTGACCCTGGACCTTCTGACTCAGGACCAGGGGCGGCTGCTCCATCCGAATATCCGGTCGTTACACCTCCGCACCTGGAACCTACATGGTTGAAGCATGAGGAGTTACAGTGCTCGGCAGCAGTCCAGGATGTCTTGCGCAACAGCAGAAAGCCATCAACCAGAGCGGCATACAAGGCGAAATGGAAGAGATTCACTTCCTGGGCCTCTGAGCATCTACGGCATCGGTGCTGGTGATTTTGGACTACCTGTGGCACCTCAAATAATCAGGCTTGGCTACATCCTTGATCAAGGTACACCTGGCTGCCATTTCAGCTGGCCATCAGGCCCAGGATCCAGTCTCACTTTTCTCTAACCCTACGGTCAAACGGTTTTTATGCGGGTTGGACCAGTTGTTTCCTCATGTGTGCCCCCCAGTTCCTCAGTGGGATTTGAACCTGGTTTTGTTGCGTCTTACAGGGCTGCCCTTCAACCCACTCGCTACGTGCTCCCTGCTCTACCTATCCTGGAAAGTGGCATTTTTGGTGGTCATAACATCAGCAAGGCAGGTATTGGAGATCCGTCAGTTTCAAAAGGATAGCCGTGTTAGTCTAGTCCAGTAAAAAAACAACAAGGAGTTGTGTAGCATTTTAAGACTAAATCTGTTAGTCTTAAAGTGCTACACAACTCCTTGTTTTTATTGGAGATCGGGGCACTATCGGTAGAACCCCCGTATACCGTCTTTTTCAAGGATAAGGTCACCCTGCACCCCCACCCAGCTTTTCACCCCAAGGTGGTGTCCCAGTTTCATTGCACCCAGGAGATCTGCCTTCCTGTCTTGTATCCAAAGCCTCACACCTCAGAGAAAGAGCGAAGACTCCATATGCTGGATGTTAGGCACGCCTTAGCCTTTTATACGGTGAGGACTTAAAAGCTTTCGCAAATCCCCGCAGCTATTTGTGGCTGTGGTGGACAGAATGAAAGGGTAGCTGACCTCTACTCAGCGGATCTTCTCGTGGATAGTTGCATGCATCCAGGAATGCTACGCCCTCGCAAAGATCCCTCCACCAGCACTTAAGGCTCACTTGACCCGGGCCCAGGTGGCTTCAGTGGCATTTGCAGCTCGGGTACCTATCGTGGACATTTGCAGAGTTTCGACCTGGTCTTCAGCCCACACGTTCGCAGCACATTATGCGATTATGCAGCAGTCCAGAGAGGATGCAGCAGCTGGTTGGGCAGTCCTGCGGTCAGTACATTGTGATTCTGACCCTCCACCGCAGGTAAGACTTGTGATTCACCTATATCAGGAATGGGCAGGAGCAATCACTCGAAGAAGAGGAGGTTACTTACCTTGTAACCATGGTTGTTCGAGAGGTGTTGCTCCAGACCATTCCTCTCCCTCTCTCCTTCCCTCTTTTGGAATTTGTCTCTTGTAGGACCTGAGGAGGTGCGGGTTGGTTGTGCCTTATATAGGGAGTCGCGATGGCACCACTTCAGGAGGCGCCACAGCTGGCCTGGTGGCTACTCTGGGGGAAAAAATTCTCCAGCTTGCCATGCATGCGGCGCACACACACCTGTATCAGGAATGGTCAGGAGCAACACCTCTTGAAGAACCCCAGTTACAAGGTAAGTAAACCTCATCTCCTGCTTTATTCGTATTCTGTGTTGAGCAAAGTTCGAAGATTGAGTTCATCACGGACATGGATGGTGAGAGGTAATTTACAGAAGTTGTTATTCATGCAGCATCTTGAGAAGCTTTCAAAAAATATGATTGTGTGGTCTTAGTGGGGGAGTTCCTTAAGTAACAGATCAGAAGACCTCTTTGGACTGCCAAAAATGTTCATGGAAATCCTCTAATCCTGTACCAGTGTGCATGCTTCTAAAAATCTGTCCTGTAGTTGAATATTGGTTATATGTTCTGTAATACTCAGCTGACAGTATGGGACCCTTACTTCATACCTGGTCTGCAGAATACCCTGCCAGAGGGGCAGTTGGGACATCATCACTTGGGACATTGAAAACTAGATGGAACAAAATGTTAGAAAGAAACAGGGTGTTAGAAAAACAGGATGATTTAATGGACTACTGATATCTTTTACTTATGACTGTAATTATATGCTTATATTTCCATTACTTTCTATATGGACTAGTTGCCTCAATTGTCCCTAATACTGCAGGTAGCATGCACGTGCTTCTTCACAAACCTATTTTTCTAGTACAGTGGCTGAGCATGAAGTTTGGTCGTGACTCTCAGTTCTGACGTAAGAACTGATATTGTGCTGGAGAGTCCCTGTGTTTTTTCTCCATTCTTCAAAGCTCCCATATGTAAGATTATGGGATACTGTGCAGATGTAATCAGTGGTGCTGGCTGCAGGGGACAAAACTGTTTTACACATCCTGTCTAAAACAGTACTATTTATGCCAGGTTCCAAAGGGTAGCCATGTTAGTCTAGTTCACAAAACAAACAAGGAGTCCTGTGGCACTTAAGAACTAACAAATTTATGTATCACATGAGTTTTCATGGGAAAAAATCCCACTTAGTTTCAAGGCATCTGATGAAGTGGGGTTTTCTCCCACAAAAGCTCATGCAATAAATAAATTTTGTTTCTTTGAAAGTGCCACAGGACTTCTTGTTTGTAATACTGATTATGAAGCTGCAATGTCTCATTAGGTTTTCTACTTTCAGGTTAAGTCTTGGAGTACTTACACTTGAGAGAAATTCACGTTTTATTGTTTAGAGTTACTGACTTTTACAGCACAGGAGTGAAGAAGGAAGGGGCGTTGGCATGGTCGTGACGAAGGGGCTATTTAGCCCACAACCATGCTAACAGAAAATCATGCTCTGCTTGCCACTTAGTTCCTTCTTATCTGGCAAAAATGTATTGTATACTGTTGCTGAATCTTGTTGATGAGTCATATCAAAACAGGGGTGGTTTTTTTCCTTTAAAACCATCACAAAGGTGAAAGCTACTTTTATTCATTGGCAAATGACTTTAGTGTAAAAACCCCAAGTACTTGTATTTTATTAGATAATAGTGGTTGTCATTTACTATTTTATTAAGGCTGCTAATGCCTGCATTTTGCTTAGTGATAAATTGATGTGTCAAAACCAACTGAAGTATTTTCTAGTTTAGCCACTCCTTAGTGCTGCAACCATTAGATTTTATTGTAGCTTTTGTTAGGAACTACAGATTACTTCTTGTAAAGATAAATAAAACACTTTTGAAACTAGATTAGGAACAAGATTCTGGAATCATTAATATAAAACATGAGTATCTCCACTGAGATCAGAATCTGGTCCTTGGAATGGACTATGCCTGTTTTTTGTGCCTCCAGATCAGTTTCATAAATTGCCATGAAGTGTTCAGGGCTTTGAGCGTGGGAGTGCATTCCACTTCACTCACAGCTCTTTGCTGGGTATGGGGAATCTGGTCTGAGAATGGACCGGGGTGATTGCATATCATCTTATTTGTATACTGTGCAATGACTACCACATGACATTGTTCCCCCATCTTAGGTATTCATTGTACGTGCATATTGGAGTGAAAATGTTACCTGGGATCTTTACAGAAAAGTTGTTTTTTCTTGGCAGAATAGAGTGTAAATGACCTATCTTTTAAGTTTTAAAGCTTTAGTGTAAAACAAAAGACAACACAGGTATCTTTATAGAAGAAAAATGATCTGTAGCTATATTACAGAGTGGAAGTAATTGCTTCCCCCTGAGGAGCTGTGGTTTATAAACCCTTAGCAAGTCTCACAAGTGTTCTGTTTAAGCTCTTCTCTTAAATCTCTCCATTGTCTGTGAGGGTATTTTATTTTTAATGCATTCCTTCTTAAATGTTTGTTTCTCCCTGCCAGGTTGTGACTAGGCTGATCCATTTGCTGGGTGAGAAGATTCTTGGCAGCCTTCAGCAGGGTGGTAAGATACAATTCTGGTGCCATTTTTCTTCATTCCCAGGGCTCAGAAAATAGGTCTTAGGGCCTGTCAGATCTTAGTGACGCTGGTTTGGTTTCCAAATAATTTTACTGAATTTAGTGGAGTACTGCTGGATTTACACCAGGAAATTTGAGAACAGAGAATTCCTGCCTCAGCTAAGAGTCAGCCCCTGATTAATCCATTTTAGTGAGGCTCACCAGGGAGTAACAATTTCATAGTGTGTATATGCACAGAAGGTGTATGCCTGGGGAGGATTAATGGGGTGGGAGAATGAAATGGAGTGTAACTGACACTGCTGACTCCTAGAAATACTGGTGTTGATGCACAGTGAAATCAACTTCCAATATTTGTTGAGAGAGATGATTTACAGGGAGAAGGAGCAATTCTACATTCAGTGTCCTTGCACAGAATCACATCACAGAGAATGGGATCTGCTCACAGAATGACCTGATGAATCAGCTGTTTGCTTATCTTGCTAAGTTGCCAAATAGCAAATTACTTGGTGTTTAGGCATTCCCAAATCATTATCCTGATGAATTTCTTGTGAACTGTCTTGGCTGAATTAGTTTTGGGTACTAATTGGATTGATTGATAGTGAGTAGGAGGAAACTGTCCCTAGTGTGTGTTCTTCTTGCACTATAAAGTCTTTAAACCATAATTTGAAGGCTTCTGTAACTCAGTCATAGGTTAGGGGTGTATTGCAGGAGTGAGTGGGTGAGGCTCTGCAACATGTGCTGTGCAGAAGGTCAGACTAGTGATCACAATGGTTCCTTCTGACCTTAAAATCTGTGAAACTGTTAAACTAAGGCTTTGTCTACACTGTTACTTTTGTTGGTTTGGGGTGTGAAAACCCATCTTCCTGACTGTCATAGGTTTTACCGACAGATGTACTGATGTGCTATATGGGTGAGAGACACTTTCCTACTGATCTAGCTAGTCCTCCTCCTCACTGGGAATGGTTTGTTTATATTGATGGAAAGCTTTCTCCTAGCTGTATGGAGCGGCTACACCAGACACAGCTGTATCTTTGTAAAGTCTCTAGTGTAGACGCAGCCTTAATCAGTGTTAAAAGAAAATAATGTTCCAAGGAGCTGTTAATTTTATAAAAATTCTGTGCTGTGATGCGTCTTGCTAAGATTTAGTTCTGCTTACTGAAATGTCTCTCTTTTCATGGAGCCCATTGCTCCTAGAATTGGTTGGGATTTTGAAAGGAGGAAAAGAAAGTTGGGCAAACAGCTGCCATTGAATTCAGTTGGGTGCTTTGGATCAAGTACTTTGGGAAACCAACAAAAATAATTAGGGGCATGGAACAACTTCTGTAAGAAAAGAGATTAAGAAGACTGGGTTGTTCAGTTCAGAAGAGAGACGGGCGGGATATGGTAGAGATCTACAAAATGACGAATTGTTATTTACCCCTACACACGACACAAGAACTAGGGATCACTCAATGAAATTAAGAAACAGCAGGTTTAAAACCAACTTAAGGAAGCACATCTTCACACAGTGTGCAGTCAGTCTATGGAACTCATTGCCAAGGGATATTGTGAAGGTGAAGAGTTTGAAAAGAATTAGGAAAGTTCATGCAGAATCAGTCCATCAGTGGCTATTTAAAATGACTATGGAGCACAGGGTTGTGTCCATAAAGTATCAACTGTCAGAAGCTGGGATGGGATGAAAGGGGATGGATAATTTGAAATTGCACACCTCTGTTCATTCCCTCTGAAGCATTTGGCACTGGCTGGCCACATTCAGAAGATAGGTGTCTAGGCTAAATATAGACAGTTGGTCTGACCAAGTGTGGGTGTTATATTTTCTTATGATAAACTTTTCTGTGTGTCACAGATTAGAAAGATCAGTACATTCACATTAACATAAAATCCCCACAGTGTGATGGGATATTTCCTGCTTTGTCATTTGGTAAGACAAGCAGACAGCACAAATACTACCAATTTGTCCCTTCCTAGTGCCACGTTACTATCTCTAATTGTAAATGACAGGCAGGCAGGCTGGAAATAGTCTAGCACAGTGACTTGTGC
This sequence comes from Podocnemis expansa, assembly GCA_007922195.1. Classification (NCBI taxonomy): domain Eukaryota; kingdom Metazoa; phylum Chordata; order Testudines; family Podocnemididae; genus Podocnemis; species Podocnemis expansa. The sequence continues at coordinate 2,189,154 of ML682098.1, forward strand.
AATTAGGATTGTCCCACTACAGTGGAAAGAATGTTCAGCTCTTCAAGTACATGTCAGTGTGACTCCTACTGTACGGAGCATGCGCACCTCGCACCTGTGCCAATAGATTCATTTGGCTAAGCAGTGTATGCACCATATAAGTGTCCTGTGTCATCTCAGTTTCTCTTGTGATGGCACAAAAGGCAGGGCAGCCATATATTCCTTCTGTGCTTGGAATGCATGAATCTGTGAAAGGCCAGGCAGTTTCTTCCCTGAGACTCTTGAAGTGGATCTCACAGTGGATCTCTCTGTTTGGATTAGCCACCACCAAACTTTAAGGCACACTCCACCAAAAGCATAGGCGACATGGCTGGCTTACTTCAGAAATATGCTGATCTGGGAGGTTTGCACAGCAACCATGTGGAGTAATTTTCTGATCTTCATTTAATGTTGTGTGCTTGACATGGCAGCGAGGGCAAAAGCCAAGCTTGGATGAGCAGTGCTTCCATTTTTGTTTCCCCTGCTGAGTTGTGACACTTTGGTCCCACCACCCAAGGATGCTGCTGCTTGCCAGCTCCCTACTGAGGCAATCCACACAGACATACTTGAAGAAGAGAGGACAGTTGCTTTACCTAGAGTAATTGTGGTTCTTCGAGATGTGCTGATCCCATGACCCACCCTCCATCCTTGCCTTTGGAGTGCTGAGCAAGTCTGGACTTCAAACTGTGCTGTAACTGATGGAGGGATGCAACTATTCTGCCCTTTATACTTTTGAAGGAGGCACAGTGTGCGTGCTGTGGATGCAGAATGGAACAGCTGAAGAAATTTAGCCTTCAGATCTATCCTGTGGCTATTCCAGCTTTGGTTTTAGATGCATATATTAGGTCTGATGCTTCTTCTGACTGCTGTACAGTGTGTAGTCAGTGCAAAGTAGCTATAAACCCTGGAAGAGATTTTCTTCCCTCTGCCTGAGCTATATTTAAGCGGTATTTGCTCTGCTATCCAGGAGGATCCTATTATACACTGGAATGTTGGGTTATAGAGCCTGATGCTATTGTATCTAGGCCATGATTCATCACAGGTGCATGTACCTCACCTGCCCGAGCCAGTGTTCTTTTTATACTGAGCACGTCAGAGTTAGCATCCTTGGTCCCAGAGCTGTGTTAGGTGTTGACTTTTAAATTACTGCAAGATTGGTAGTCTTCTGGCTCATAGTTTACAGTTCATGTGATTGGCAGGCAGCCATCTGGTCCCATGTGTCTGTGCTATTTCCGGTCGTCCATACTAAGGACATCTCAGTTTCTCTAAACTGGGGCAGTGTCTTTCCTTCACCCTGAATTTATTTTTAAACCCTTGACTGTTTTAGGCTCAGACTTTTCTTCTGCAGTTTCTGGTCCTACCATAACTGTGAACCCCCAATACATGTAAAGCACAGCATTTTTCCTGGTTAATTGCAAAGGGCAGAATTAATGGCATCCATCAAATCAATTTGGTTAATAATTGTTTATCATCTGGATGCAGTCGCCCCCCCCCCCCCCACCACTGAAACGTTGAATACCAGTGTTTTGTATGACAGTTAATCCCTGTGAATGCCTGACCCTATGACACTTCCACTTAAATGCAAATTGCATTGACAGGCCCTTAAGGACTAAAGATTCTCAACAAGAGCTATTCTGAATCAGGCAGAGTAGCTCGTCTTCAATTCTGTGCTATTCCAGTACGCAGAAAAACCACCATATCTTGGCATATAGTGTTGTATTGGCTGGGAATGAGGTACAGTTTATATATCATTACAAAGTGCTCCAGGAATAATTTAGGAAATCTGTCATACATCTGGCTTACTTCAGCTGGCAACTGCTACTGTGTTTAATGTGATAGGTTGTTAATCGCTCGTCAGAATTACCACCTGGCATGTTAAGTTTGGAGGGCACAATTCTGCCACTTTCTTGTGGTTCTGACTTGTTTTCCTACATCTTCATTGGCATCCTTGTCCTTGGAAAGGTGCATTCTCAGTGCAATAACTTATACCATGCTTTATTACTAAGTCTGTTTGGTTGGCTTAAACACAGTTCAGGACATTGTTCCATTTCTGGTATGTGTGTGCCCTGTGCATGTCAGGTTGGATTCTTTTTGCAAGCAGTGTCTGTTGGGTCATGACCAACTGTGTCTCAGTTACTTCTTACAGCCTGTGACTGCAAGATGGAATTTCTGCTGATCTCCTTGTCAGCATGTTGTACAACTAGAACAGGAGTGGACAAAACTGGCTCACAGCTAGGCACCAACAAAATTACTTCTGGTTGCCAGAGGGTGCTTTTCCATTACATTTCTGCAGTGGAGCTAGGCGACAGGCTACTAAAACTGAACTAGACTGGTCCTGTGTGTGCATACATGCAGTATGAGAGGGTGTGATAGTATTATTAGTAGAGGTGTGCAGTAATAATGTAGTGTAGTCTTTTTTTTTCTTTTCTTAGGCCTTCAGGAGGATGCAGAAGGCAAGAGGCCTGTCTTCAGTGTTTTCTCCTGGAGAAAATAAGAGTTGCATCAGAGCCAGAGAAGGAAGGGGCCTTCTGGGCCTGAGCACAGGCTTCCCTGACCAAGGTCACTGGTCAATGAAATTCATCCACTAAGTCTGGCAGAGCATCTAAGTCCTCCTGCACCCAGCAATCTGCCCAAGGGGTGAAAGAACATTTTTCCCCTCAATGAGCACAGATCTAATTCCTCATAAAAGGAAGCATAGACCCAAAAGGTAGTACAGAGTCCAAACTAGATCCCTGTGACACTCTGGCAAAGGATTGGTACTATATCAGACAGTAGCACAGGCTCTGCCTGGTACGGGCCTCTCTGTATTGCCATCATCAGTGCCCTGGAGCCAGCCGACCCCTGCGGAATAGATGCTCCTGGCACAGACCTCCTTGGCACCAAGGTTATTTTCGGCACCATGTAATCTTGCATTCACCATAAGCCCAAGTTGTCATTACTCTCCATGGCTGTGAGAGTGCCCTGTATTGTACCAGTTAGCAGTACAGTTAGAGCCAATCTGCTTTTCAGCGTCAAGGGTGAATGATACACAGGTTTACAATACATCTCCAGTCAGGGCAGCTCTTCCGTGAAAGAAGTTGTCATTTTCTTCTTCTTCTCTGAGGAAATAGGGAGGTCTCCCTGCTCCATTCACCTCGTTCCTGGTCACATGACCATTTCAAATCTGATGGAATCTTAACACTGTTAGTATAGGCATAACCTGTGTGATCTCAGGGAGTGCTCTCCTAGGTGCCCACCTTGACTGCTCCCAGCTCCAGTCCATGGACTGTGTAGTCTTGGCCCTAGTGGGCCTCTTTGGTGATATAATCAGCAAGGAAACGTACATCAGTTGTCTCCCCAGGGTTAAATTTTCCCTCTCCCATGAAGCTTTGAAGAGTAGCTCAAGAGGACAACTGGGTTGTCTTATGCTATCCCCCAGGAAAAACAGAAAAGTGAGGAGTAACGCTGACAGAAGAGCACTTGATCCAGCAGCTCTCTCCTTTCTTCATTAGATGGGGTAGTACCGCCCTCCACTTCCACTTGGCCAAAAATGGTTTAAACATTTCAAGAGCATCTATGTCGCAAGGCAGACACTTCAAGAAATCTCTGGACATCCTGTATTCCTCCACGTCTGGAATTGTTGCCATGGCAATTAACAAGAGCTATTGGAAGCAGCAAAGTGCTTAGGACAGATCCCAGTGTCTATGGTGTCTAACTTTTGAAAAGGCAGCTCAGTACTATCAAGTCCCTTCAAGTGGGTTTGAATGTTTCACCTGTTTTCTGGATCTTTGATAGTGACGGTTGTGTATGAAGGGTCCAGGAAGCAGGGACCACCAAAAATGACTTAGAGACAAAGATCTGAAAAAAAAAAAAAAAAAAGAATTGGCTGTTCGGAAGAAATATTCACCATCATGCCTGCAGATGTACATGGCAAAGTATTGGGCTCTGCTGTCAAACTGTCTCCCTTAACTGGTATCCAGCATTGCAGTTTATGAAGGAAGCCCCCTCATGGGCATAGGCAGGGACTGAAGTCTGTGTTATCTGAGAGACTATTGGTGGCTTATCCATCCCTGCAGGCAGCATTGGCTGCAAACCACAGCATGGTCAACAGCCACTGCAGTTGTCATTTGCAGGGCTCTCTGGTTACAGTCTTCAGGAACAATCCATGGAGGTCCAGACAACAATAGTAGGCCTCCCATTTGGATGTTGAGACATAATCAGTGAAAGAACTAATGAAATCAGTTGACAGAATCAGTGCAAGAGCTAATATGCTCTGAAAGGTTTGACAGATGCTTTTTGTTGTCTGAGAGACTGCACCCTATGCCCTAGGAGAAAGTGATTTTACTTTTAACAAAGAGCTCTCCTCATACTACAGTAGCCCACAAAAGTCAGTTCAGAGTTTCTGAGGAGGAAACAGAAGTTCCCAAACAGAAGGACCTCTATTTCTTCATCCTTTATTGCACATTCTGTGTCTGCCCCACAGCAGCAAACTAGATGCTATCATCAAAGCCCTACAGAGCCTTTGAATGGTTTATACGAGGGGTGTCAAACCTGTGGCCTGTGAACCTCTTCCATCTGGCCCATGACTGTCCTCTGTGGGCCCACACTCTCCTGGAGAGATAGAGAAATCATGGAGCATAGTTCTGCATACACAGCACTCTGCAAAGCCGCAAGAGTGCCATAGTATTTTGATTTATGGCATGTATGGCTCACTTGAAGTACATTTAAATCAAATCTGGACTGTCATAGCAAATGAGTTTGACACCTCCTGGTTTACACCCTGCCTCCCTCATTTAGGACACGTCTGCCTGCTGGGTCTTACAAATTATTGACATGGAGGGTTCGGTTTTATTTCAGTCCCTTGCAATCAGCTTGGTCATATTCCCCATTCCTCTTCAGGAACATCTCTCATGAGATTCTGTTAAATCAAGAAGGTGGTCCCCACTTCTAAATCTCAGACCAGTGAAAGAAGCAGCTCTTGAGTTCAGAGGGAAGGGCTTTTACTCGTATTGTTTTTCTGATTCCAAGGGGAAAAGGATGCTGGCAACATATTCACCCATGATTTTCAAATTCAGAATGGCAACTGTGGCAGTGGGATTGGAAGGCATGGCTCACAGCTGTTGATGCACACTTTCAGGTACTGAGTCACCTCACACACACAAATTACCTGAGATCCCAAGTGGAAACATTGCAGTCCTAGTGCAGAGACCTGTTCTGTGTGTTTTAACAGCACCAAGGTTAATCATTCAGTGCTTTGCAGTAACAGTGCCTCATCTAAGGAGACAAGGGATTCAGGTATATTTGTACCTGTCAGATTATCTCATTCAAGGAAGGTCACCGCAACATTTAATGGTGCTTTTCATCCCACTGTGTCTCAGAATCTTCAAAGTAGTCGTTGTTGGTCCAGAGAATAGAGTTCATGGTATGGGTATTAGATTCCACATAAGCAAGGACCACCACCACCATATAGATCTCACCTGCAAACATCTGTAAATGGTTGTCTCAGACTTTTGGTTGTCAGTGTTGCCATCATTGGTCCCAGGACATGAGAAATGCAGGTAGATGAGGTAATATCTTTTTACTGGGGGCAACTTCTGTCGGTGTAAGCTACACTGTTCTTTAGGTTTGGGGAAGGAATCTGAGACCTGGCCTGAAGAACTCCATATTGCTTGAAAGCTTGTACCTTCCACTGATAGAAGTTGGTCCAATAAAAAGGGTTCTCGCCCAACTTGTCTCACTATAACTTCTGGATCATGTAGGCTCCTGGATTTATGCCACACAGTATGCCAGACATAACCAAGCTCCACACAAGGGACAGTTGAAATCAGATTACCTAACAACAGCTATCACATAGTGATAAGGATACAGGCCCTCCCAAAGTACTTTTTTCTTAAATTGGTGGAAACACTCTCTTCAGCTGTACCAAGAAGTACTATTTTTTTCACCACCACTTAACTGTTGGTAGATGATGGGAAGCTTATCTAAAGCACTTCAGACCTGAGGCCTCTGAACTGAAGAAATTAGTGTTCACACAGATATTTTTTTTGTCAGGGCTATTCTCTGCTATGCCTAGTATTTCTACCCCTGCTGTGCAGACTAACAGCCCAGCTGATAACTGACAGGAGGAAAGTGATCATCCCCCTTTCCAAAGAAGCTGTTAGTCTCTGGGGTTAGTACATTCCTTACCAAATCACTCTAGTAGGTTTGCACCTATGACTGCGAGATCCAGCGGAGCAGTGCATGGTAACCATGGATAGATTGTGAAGTGCTTGATCTTACAGAGCCTCTTCTGCAAGTGGAGATCTGTAGTGGGAGACCTGTTTAGTTCAGATTGGAAGAAAAGATGCCAGGCTGAAGGAGTTTGAGTCCAGAATTCTTGTCAGACATTTTCCTCATAAGGTAGACTCCAGTGGCCGCTGTAAGCTTGTCCACCAGTTGTCTCAGTGCTGAGGGTCTAATGAAACTCCAGTAGGATTCAGCAGTAATGATCATGCTAGCCCCAGGTCAGCCCAGAGAGACAGTTCTGAAATTCAGACTAATGAACCTGTCACCTCCACCTTCAGTCAAGTCACCTGGCTTACCTGACATGATCTCTCAGAATGAAGGTGAAATCCTACATCCAGACCCATCACTGATCCTGCTAGTTAACCATCAGAGGACATGGTTCAGCTGAAGTCCAAACTGTCTTGGTGCATGGGTGCTATTTGGGCAACATGAAATCTCTCTTGCTGTTCTCCTTGCTATTCTGGACCATATTCTGTCCTTAAAGTATTCAGGGTTCTCAGTCTTCTCTGTACTGTTAACAGCAATATTTGCTCAACATCCTGCTGATCGGAGTCAGGCCATAGTTTCTGTTCTATAGTTGATAAATTTCTTAAGGATCTTATTCATGTTTTATCTCCAGTCTGGGAGCCAGCTCCATCCTGGGACTTTAAGATTGTTTCAGTTGGATTAATGGTACCTCCTTTTGTGCCCTAGTAACTTGCTTTCTATAGCATGTAGCTATGAAAATGGCCTTGTGATTAGCTGTTACATTTGCTCAAAGGGTAGAGGAGATGCTGGCCCATCTTCTATAGCATTCTATAAAGACAGAGTGACTGTTACTCCTGTGGCCCCATGGAGGGCAATATCACCTATCTTTAGAGCCCTGCGCGGATACAAATAAGTGGATCCGTATCCGACCTGCATCTGCAAGAAATGGGATGCGGATATCCGTGTTGTATTCGAGGATGCAGATATAATGCGGGTATCCATGGATATCTGCATATTTGCAGGGCTCTAGCTCTGTGCAGATAAAAGTACGTGGATCCATATCTGATCTGCATCCGCAGGAAATGGTCCGCGGATATCCGTGTTGTATCCACGGATGCGGATATAAGGCGGATATCTGTGGATATCCGCGGATTTGCAGGGCTCTACCTATCTTTCCCTTCTGTGCAATAGCTAGGACACCCACTGAGGCTTCCAGCTTCCATCTCCTCTTCTTCCAGGCGGCACAGTTCTCTGCCTACACTGTTATTGCCCAGCAACCCAGATTGCCCACACAAGTCTGTATCTACTCTTAGCTTCCTCCTCAGAGGCTGTGAACAATTATAATTGTCCAGAGTCACAAGTTACCACACACCTTTTTATAAGCACGTACATTCATTCTTAATGTGAGAGCAATACATTAAAAATAATGAAAGAATCTACCTTCATGCTAATGAGCTTACCAGAGATCACCCCTCCTCTAGTTCCAGCAATAGTTCTGGTAGGGTTTTTCCTTTGGTTACAAGTTCATTGTAGCTTTTGCTCAGAACAAGCAAACTCATGAACAAATCAGTGTGTCCTCTGTACAGCTTGGGCTTTTGATCTTCAGACTGGGGGAACAGGTAACCATGCTTCCATCAGCGTGGTTACATCAGTCCCAGTTTTCCCTAAAGACACCTCCTTTGCAGTCTCCAGTCCCTCTTACTGGACCCTTATGAAGGTTTAAGTTCAACACCTCCAAAGAGAGAGAGCATACACCAACCTGCTAGTCTAGCTGAGGATTTTACTGTTCAGTTTAAATATACAGTACAAAGATGTTCTTGTAATAAAATATTACATTTATTAACAAAGACCTGATATTTTAAGTTATAAGTGAGACTAGGAAAGTCAATCATGGTGGTAAGCAAAACAACACAAAGAACACTTTCAAGTGATTAAAACTTAATTTCAGCAAGTTATAGTCTGTATCACTTACTGTTAGTTTGAAAAGCAAATGAGTCCCCTGACACATTTTAATGACTAACAAATTTGTTTATAAATTTGTTACTCTTTAAAAGTGCTGCAGTGCTCATTGTTTGTTTTGCTGAACTAAATGAGAATGGTTACACTTCTGGAACTTGTTAGTTTCCAGCTTCTCTTTCCTCGAAGGTCAAGAGAATATATGTTCTTCTTCGAGCGCTGCTCGGATGCATTCAGTATTAGGTGACTCCGTGCTGGAGCACTGGATTGGTCGGAAAAACTTTTGTCCTAGCCTGTCAGAAGAGGGGAGGCGGCCACCGCCCCTTGCGCCACCCGCGCCTATGTATGCGGCCGCCTCCCCGCCCCCTCCTCAGTTTCATTTCTTCCGCCTTGCATGTCGGATCTGGATCTATTGCAAGCAGCCTGTCCGTTGAGACTCAGCTTTTTGCCCGACTGGGAGAATCTCTTCATGGATTTAATTCCACTACAAGAGCTTTCCACTGCTGGACCGAAACAGCCTACAATCATGCCAGGGTTCAAACCCTGTGCCGAATGTGGCAAGGCCTTCCCTGGGGATGATCCTCACGGGAAGTGCCTCAGGTGCCTGGGCAAAGACCACATGGTCTTGGCGTGTTCCATTTGTCTCTCCTTTAAACCCCGGACCGTCAAGGAAAGGGAACAGCGATGCTGCGCCCTAGCCTTGGAGGAGGCTCAGCACCTTTCACCTGAGGCTTCGGGTCTGAGCCTGGCACCGAGACCCAGCTTGGCACTGGCGCCATCACGGCACCGTGTCACTGGTGACCGTTGCCGCACCATCTCAGTGCCAACTCTGGCACTGCGGCGCCGAACCGACGCCTCGGCACCTCGACACCGATCGAGGTCGCCCTCACCAGCCCAGCACAGGGCTCACCACGGCACTGATTGAGGTCACCCTCAGTCAGCCTAGCACCATCAGCACCGGGCTCTCCTTGGCACTGATTGAGGTCGCCCTCAGCTAGCCCAGCACCATCGGCACTGGGCTCGCCCCGACACCATGCCATATTACCTCTGGTGCCGACGGGCCAGTACAGTCCACCCTCACCGGTGCTGATGTCACCTTGGCACCAGTTGACCCCACCTTCGGCACTGCAGAGTCCGGTGCTGAAGGTACAGGAGCCTTCCCGCCCAAGCAGTCCTCCCTTCCCTAGCGAGGACTTGCCTGCGATCCAGGCGGGGGCAATCCTCGTCCCTACTACACTGGAGGTGGCGTAGGCAGCAAGAGCCCTGCTGCTCCTTCCAACTCCCCCTGCCCCACCTCTAATCAGGAGCGGTAAACTGGCCTTCTCATCAAAGGCCTGGGTTCAAAAGGGGCGCTCCCCTTCTCCCCCCACAACGGGGGCCAGCACCACTCCACTGCTGGCACAGAGCCAGGAAACCTGATTCCCTTCCCCCGGCCCCAGCCCAGAAGAGGGACCTTCCAGGGGCCCTAAACATCCCCGGCGCCAAACATTGTCCCCTTTTCATTGCTGGGCACAAGAATGGTCCCCTGAGGGATCTCCATCCTCTCCCTGGTGAATCCCCAGTGCCGCGCTGTCCCCAGCACTGGAGGCCTTTATGGGAAACCTTGGGGTGCACTTTGACCTGCTGCGCCAAGCTACAGCCCATTTAGGCATGGAAGTGGAGCCCCTGAACCTTCCCCCTGATACCCTGTTCGGGCCGGCGTTCACTTCCACAGCACCCTTAGCAATCCCGCCCCGCCAGGCGTATGGGACCTTGCACTCTCCCGGTGGCAGAGCCCATGCTCTGTCCTTCCAGTTTCGGATTCGGCTAGCATGAAGTATCAGGTACCAGAATCTGACGACCCCTCACTCGCTGGCCACCCAGTCCCCGCTTGGGATGTGGTTCAGATGGCAACGGGGGCCGGAGATCCCCCTAGGGACCCCTCTCCCTCCTCTAGGGAGACCAGAGAACTGGACTTGTTAGGCCTCAAGGTGTATTCTTCCACGGCCTTTCAGTTGCGAGTGGCAAACAATCGGGCTATAGCCAGCAGGTACCTGCTGGATGTCTGGGAGTCACTCAGGAGGTTTAGGGACATGCTCCTGCCCGAGACCAGGGATGACTATGATGTCTTCCTGGAGGAAGGTAGCACAGTCTTACAGGACCTCTTCCTCTCAGCCCACGATGCGGTGGACACTGCCGCCTGCACCATGGCCTCGGCGGTTACTCTCTGCAGGGTAACTTGGCTTAGGGAGGCTAGAGTGCCCCTTAATGCACAGCAGGCAGTCTTGGACCTGCCCTTTGAAGGGAATGTCCTGTTTCCTCCTGAAACACTTTTGGTGGTAGACACAGCCCGGGACCCTCGGGGAGAGACAAAATATTTCATCCTTATCCCCCCCCGGGCCTGCCCCACTGACTTAGCTCCCAATTTACCGGGTGGGACAGCCCTTCTTTCCACCGCACTTGCAGCGAGAAGGAGGTTTTTCACTTACCCCTCCCGAAGTGGGTGCAGAGGTCTTAAGGCATATCTACCCCCCCGCCACACACACACACATAAGGCTGACAGGTCTGTGGAGAGGCTTCCAAGCCCCTGCCTCATCTTCCCTCCCCCACCAGTGGGGGAAATGGATCAGGAGTAAGGAGTTGGAGATTGGGGACCTCCTCCCAGTGGAGGAGCTGGGTGGTTGGGTCGAGGGCAATGGCTCAACTGACCCAGAGCCCAGCAGCCCCTTTTTCACCATCTGACCTGGTCCCTGCAACATTGGGTGTTGACAGTACAGGAAGCCCGTCTACGGCGCATGTACCCAACACCGTATCTGCCACCCTCACCCCGTATGCAACGACCTCCCTGAGGATGGAAACCGCCCCTCTCCCATTGCAACAGACTCCCTTCCCAAATACTTCCCGTCGCGTTCCCCACCCTAACCCCTTGTCAGGGGATGGAGATGCATCTCGTTGTAGCCTAGCTGCGGCGGGGCTCCGAGAGGCGCACATCCGAAGACTTCCCGTAATAGAACTGTTTCTGTGGCATGACGCATGTCCCAGGTAGGGCCCCGCGTATCTGGGTCAAGGGAAGGAGGGGGGCAGTCCTGGTCGCACCGTCATCTTCTGCTCTGTGACCCCAACCCCTTTTGACAGGAATTTCTCCTGTGCAATGAAAGGGACACATCTTTATGGAATAAAGCTGCCCGGGAAGCCGTTTATTGGGAAGGGGCATATATAGTGAGTTTTACCTTGGCATGGGCCCTAGGTACGGCCCATTCCTCCTTTTCCCACCCTCACATGGTTCCTCGTCTCTACCCCTTGGTGATCTAGTGGGAACCAGGGGCCCACCTCAGGAACCTTCATCTTGGTCTACCACCTTTGAAGTAGCCCATGATTTCCCCACCTCATCAAAGCATGGCCGGGAACACCAAAATCCCAGAAGGGGGAAGACCTTGTAGTGTTCCACATGTTGGGAAACTGTGGAGGGCCTAACCTTTTTGAGTGCCCTTACACATATAGTACCCGCTTCAGTATCCACTACCTTCGGGACAGCTGTCTACGTCAGACAGAAAGTCCCTCATTTCCAGGGCACCTGAGTAACCCTCGTCCTACGATCTTGTCCCCTGGCAGGATATTACCCTCTCCCCCCACCCCCCTGTTCGGCCTATGTCCCCGCGGGACCGTCCCAGCATGCCACACGTAGCCCCTGAGGGCCACCCTGTTTTTCCCCATGTGCGTTGGGGGTGCCTAACAGATCTGCGGTCCCCTCTTGCCTCTTCAAGGACCCCGCTGACACCACTGCTGTTCCCACAGCGTGATACGCAGAGAACCATTGCTATACAATACATGGTGGTTTAGGGTGGTATTCCACCACTCGCCTCCCCACAGGGAGGGGACTTCATTAGTTCTCTGATACCAAGGTGTCCTTCAGAGGTGGCAGCGACCACTCTGTTAAGGTTCCATTCTCAGGCTTAAAAGGACTTTCCTTGACAGCAAAGTTCTTCAATTTCCATGCATTAAAGAATGTCCTGCTTGGCAGCCCTGGCTGGCAAAACCGTAGGTACCGAGTCCACGATTTTCCAGCTCTCCTCCAATTCCTTCGCTCACCTAGGGGCTGACTGAATGGCAGTGAGAGCTCTCTTCCTTTCGTCCCCTTCTGTTCACGCTCTAGTGGAACTTCGAGAGGTAAACCTTGCAGGTCTAGGCTAGAGGGGCCCTTCCCTACATTCTAGCGTCCTGCGGGCCCTGGTAGGCCAACCCATCAGCATTGCCTCAGGTCACATTGTGGTCAGTACTTTTCTGGAACCTCTCTCCTGCGAGAGACCGGTCTTAGGGCCAGCCCGGCTGAAATCATGCACCTCTTTGCTGCTAGGTCATCAATTCACACGCTGCAGGCCCGGACCTGCTTGGCACGACTCCATAGGCCGTGGCCCGTGTCTTGTGGTCTTCTCAGTCGCCCTCGAGGCATCTCGCGGGTTTGTCCCCTTATTCCTCTCTTTTATTCAGACGACTGGCATGGCTGCATCCTCTTAGGGGGTGTTGCCCATTCCGTTTCTTTTTTTTCCTCATGTGCACTTAGTAGTCACCAGACCAGTCCATGACTACATGGCTCCTGGAGGCCTTCGGCGCCCTATGCCTTCCCCTTCTTGTTCTCATCCAAGACGTGCCCATTTGGCTATTCCCATTTACTAGCCTTTAACGTTTTCTTACGAATCCATGTGGCACGACTTAGGCCAGACTTGGTTGGCCAGATACATTTCGATTTTTCCCTCCCAGGAAGGGCACCCACGCAATCCGTTTCTCAGATTGCACCTCTTCCCCAATCCAGGTATAGCTATATCTATAGCTATATCTATATCTATATTTATTTGGCGGACCCTCAGTTCTTGCCCTTTCAGGCTCGTTTAGGCCTGCTTGCTGTTTTCTTCAGTGAGTGCCTTGCTGAAGGGTATCTGCCTCACTGGGCTTGTTGCCATGCTGAAGGCAGAAACGTCAACTCCACCCACCATCTGTCAGCATGGCTAGTAGTCACCTAATACTGAATGCATCCGAACAGCGCTCGAAGAAGAACGGTTGGTTACCTACAGGCTGCTTGGATCCATTCAGGTCCCTCCCCCCCATCCCTGCTTTTGGAGTTGGCGACTCTGAGGAACTGAGGAGGGGGCGGGGAGGCGGCCATGGGTGGCGCAAGGGGCGGTGGGCCGCCTCCCCTCTTCTGACAGGCTAGGACAAAGTTTTTCTGAACAATCCGGCACTCCAGCATGTAGACTCCTAATACTGAATGGATCCGAGCAGCCCATCTTGAAGAAGGACGGTTACTGTAGGTAACCCACCGTTTTATGAGCTCAGAGGGTGCTGGTGTCCTAGGTGATGGATGAGGAAATGACTTTTTGTTTTGCTCATGTCTTCCTAAAGTTCACACACCCTATTCCAAGACGTACGAAGGCTTTGTGAGGTTGCAACCTCTGTCCCCCATCGAAATTATGTGATTTTCTTCCGCCACTTACTCATTTGATGGTTTTGTTTCCCTTACATGTAATTGCCCTTTTCATGGTCTTTGGTCTCACTTGGCTTAATTTACACTGGAGATGCAGTTAAGCTGGTGAAGCAATATAGCTGGGCTTAGGTACTGCTTGCCACACACATTTTAGGAACATTTTGGCAGCACACATCTATAATTCTTCATACACTGCCTAGCCACATATCCCACAATAATATTAATGACCAGTGTTCCACAGTTTGCATGACACATTACAGATACAGATTGACAATGGTGAATTGGAGGAAATGTGTGCGCAAGGCCTGATAAGTCTTTCATCTGGTGTGGCTTTTGCAATTTGGGATATTGAGAAGGTTCCCTGGGTCACAGAACCAGAGAAAGTCATTCTTCTTAAAAACTTAATTATACTTTCATGAAACAGCTAATTGCAGATGGGATGACGCATCCTCTTACAGAAGAGGTAACTCTTATTCACTGTCTACTGTGCAGAATCTGTTTCAGTTTTTTTTAAGTGTACAAATAAAGAGCATAAAATAGTTAAAGGCTGTTTTCCCTGCAAATGCAGAAATGTCGGGTGAAAAAATGTAATTTCCTTTGACACATTCTTTTAAAATAAAATAAGCTAGAGACTTAATGGAGGCAAACTTCACTTTGTTGAATGCAAGCATTGTTAAAATGACAAGAGAATCTAAACGATAAAAGGAATTAACCTTGTGCTAAAAGTAAACTTCCCCCAAGAGGTCTTGAGAGGAGATGAAATGAACCAGCTGCGCCAGTGCTCCTGTCATTTGCTTCCTTGGTATTGTGATAGCTAAAGAATGCTTTCATTATAAAGAAGAGGTAGCAAGAAAAACTGACTATTTTGCAAGAGAGAAACAAGGTAAACTAGTGGAGAGCTCTGTTTATCTTAGTTCTAGTACAGTGGTTCCCAACCTTCTTCAAGCACTGCTCGGATACATTCAGAAATAAGTGTCTCCATGCCGGAGTGCCAGATTGGTTGGAACTTTTTGTCCTAGCCTGTCAGAAGAGGGCAGGTGGCCACCCCCACCCCCCCGTGCCACCCCGTGGCTATATATGTGGCTGCTGCCCAGCCCCTCCCCAGTTTCATTTCTTCCACCTTTGGGTCAGTTGTGGAACTGCCCACCCCTTGCGCTTCGCAAGCAGCCTGTCTGTCATTCACTTTATGAGCTTTTCGCCCACCTGGGAGCACCTATTTGTGGACTTAGTTCCACCAAGGAAGGTCTCCCCTCTTGGCCCAGAACAGCGCGCTCCTTCGTCATCCACCATGCCAGGGTTCAAACCCTGTGCTGATTGCGGCAAGGCCTTCCTGCGGGGCAATCCCCATGAGAAGTGCCTCCGGTGCCTGGGCAAGAGCCACATGGTCACCGCTTGCTCAATCTGTCTGTCCTTCAAGCCAAGGACAATCAAGGCCAGGGAACAAAGGCGCCGTGTCCTGGCCTCCAGGCAGGCTCAACGCTCCTCTCCCGAGGCTTTGGGGCCTTTGGCGGCACAGCGTGCCAGTTTGACACCGGAACCCGCCTGGCATCACACCGACAGTGGCCACAGCACAAGCTCAGTACTGACCTCAGTACCACAGCGCCGTCACAGCCCTGCATTGTCGAGACGGGGCTCCCCCCGGGACCAGGCATAGTCAATCCTGGTATTGCAGCACCGACCTAGCCTCGCGCCGTCGACATGGGGCTCCTCTAGGGAGCTCTCGGGATCGGTACCGATCCTGATGACCCTGGAGGTAGTGGAGATTGCTACGGCCCCCCTCCTGCTGCCTACAACTCCTTCCCTGGCGCCAGTTAGAAGAGGGAAACCGGCCTTCATGTTGAAGGCATGGGTGCAGCAAAAGCCCCACTACTGGCCCTGGGCTCTGAGGCAGAGTCCGCCCCCCCCCCCTTTGGGTCCCAGTACTGTGGAGCTGTCCCCTCAGCAGCATATCACCCTGCTGTCCCCAGTACCGGAAGGAGCCTCAAAGGGCTCTAAGTGGTCTCGGCACCGGGTTTCAGCGCCATCACCCTTCCAGTACTACCCTCACGAATGGTCCCCATGGGAGGCCCCTGTGACTGGGCCAGTACCACCTCTGGCACCAGGGAGAGCCCTAAATCTGGTACCATCATCTTACATGGGCGACTTGTCGGCGCATTTTGATCTCCTGCACCATGTGTCAGCTCACATGGGTGTCGAGGTTCAATCCTCCAAGGTACCACCTGATGCTGTATTCGGCCCTGTATTTTCCTCAGTGGAACCAGTCACCGTTCCCCTCCATCCCAGTGTCTGGGACTTGGCCTCCTCCTGATGGCAAAACCAGGATTTCATCTCCCTGGTCTCAGATACGGCGGGACTCAAGTACGGAGTCCCAGGGTCAGAGTTCCCCTCATGCGCCCACCACTCAGTCCCATCTCGTGCTGTGGTGGAAGTGGCCTTAGGGCTGGGACAGACCTCCCATGATCCCCTCCCGACATCGAGGGATGCAAGGGAGTTAGAGTTGCTGGGTAGAAAGGTATACTCCTCCTCGGCCTTCCAGTTGCGGGTCGCGAATAACCAGGCCCTAACCAGCAGGTACATGTTGGATATGTGGGAGGCATTAAACAGATTTAGACACCTACTCCCACCAGAGGCCAAAGAAGAGTATGATGCCTTCTTGGAGGAAGGTAAAATAGCCTCCCAGGACCTCCTCCTGTCAGCATGGGATGCGGCGGATAAGGTGGCCTGCACGGTGGGCTCGTCGGTAACCCTGTGATGTCTGGCCTGGCTACGGGAGTCCAGAGTACCCCCAGCCTCTCAAGAAGTGGCTCTCAATCTTCCCTTTGGGGCTGACACCCTCTTTCCCCCAGAAACCTCGGCCATCTTGGGTACCACTCATGACCCCCAGGGGGAGCTGAAATATCTTGGACTTCTCCTGACGGGACCTCTCCCATGCCCTCCAGCCCCATAGGGCCCATGGCAAACTGCCCCCCCCCCCACTCCTTTTTCTTTTCAGTAGTTAATGAGGAGGACTCAATCCTCACCACCACAACTTTGGTTCAAAACTCACCCTGGGGACCTTCTCGGCAGGGCTGTTCCCTGGCCAGCTCCGGGGAGAGATTCCATCCAGTTATTCAGCAGCATTGATCCTAATCACAGCTTCGCTGCCCTGCCGTGGAGTGCCCACTGCCTCGGGACAATGTCTCAAGAAATTGAGGCTTAAGTGAAGGGCAGCGGTCCGATTTCTCCATTGCCTGATAGCCAGCCAATTAGCAGCCTCTGGCTTTACTGGCTCCCCAAAAGGTCCATCCTGTGAGTGATTTGATTCCAGCACAGACCTCTCTGGTGGATAACTCGGAGGTTAAGTAGCCTCACCTTCCCTTCACCTTGTCCACACCCCTGCGGTTAACCCTATTGCAGCAGTCACAATGGAGACCTGTGGCCCAATTCCCATGGGCATCCTCTAGAGAACAGTTTTACTCCCAGGGCACTATCACGCCCCCCACACAATGCCCTCCCTTGGACGACATCTCCTTAATGGGCCTTCTGCTTAGTGCAACCATCCCCACAGCCGGGAACATCATACTCACATGCTTTCCCATGGAGAAAGCCCTCCGTCCTATCCTCTGATAGGACGGCTGAAGAATCTCTTTTTGACCCTCGCTTTCCTCTCATACGGAGCATCCGAAAGATGGGGGACAGAAGGAGCCTTCCCTCCCTTCCCATATGCCGCCCTAACCAATCTGATCATCAAACTCAATTAGCTGTGCCTAAACATAGCTTGCACCTGAACAACTTCACCAGGATCTTAAGATATATGCTTCCAGCTCGGGATACTGCAACCTCTTTTGACCCCATAGAGCAGACATATCGCTCCCGCCTCTCAAGTACCAGACTTGCAGGCCAGAGACTGGCCAGCGATGCACTCGCGGTCCCCATACCAGTGGTAAAACCCTAAAGCTTGCTACAACCAGCTGCTTCACAGCCTGGCGAACAACTTGGTGAGGGGTCTCACCAACTAGACCCCAGCCCTACCTTCTGCCTTCCTTTCTTGCGTAAAGATGGGCTACCCTACTGATCAGTGGTTTCTCTCTTCTTCCTGGGCCTGTTGATCACAGCCACCCGTAATGCCCTTTAAGCCAAACATCTGTGCAGGAACCCCCTTTCACTTGGCAAAGTGGACTGGTGTCACTTCCCCTCCCTTCTGTCTCTCCCTACCGCTAATGTGCCCATCCTTCCTACCCAAATCGGGGGGCCCTTGGGTCACAGCCTTCAGAGGAGATGACATAATAATACCAACGTTTTCTTTAACCTCTTTACCACTTGCCCAGAGGTGAAGATAATTGTTGTTCTGCTTTTCCCCATCAAACTCGCGGTCGATGCTGCTTGGACAGTTCAGTGAGTAGCCAAGAGGTCTTTATCCTCACAGTAAGGTGTCCAAGACCTGGGCTGAGTACCCCGAGTTGAGCTCCACTGGTATGGTCCACAGACCACTCCCTCAGACGGGGTATGAATCTGACCTCAGTCATCACCCCCTCCTCCAGAGTCTACCTGGGGGCGCCCCCTTGTAGTTTCTTCTCTAGGATGGTCATAGCTCTGGGGTCACCCTGGCCTAGTTCCGGGACAACCCGGCTTGGATATCCCATGGGTGCAACTGCTGCTTCCTCATCACGCTCTGAAGGTTTTCTAGTCACCACAGTCGCAATTTGGCATTATGCTCAGGCCTAATCAACCACTTGGCGTCTTTCTTGTTTGATAGACCTCTTGTTACACCAGCCAACATCCCAACCACTGACTGGGAATTCGGCAGCTACCTGTCTACGATAGAACCCACTCTCAGGGTAAGTTCTAATAGTGACAGTAGTGCGTTCGTAGAAGGTACTTCAGGTAAACCGGAAGTGTCTTAAAGGGGGCTGTGGGATGTGCACCTTTGGGGGGCCGAACCTTATCCACTCACTCGGTAGATGTTGTTCCTTCCCCCCATACGTCCCAGTAACCCCTAGGGGCTCTTCCTTCGGGGTGCCCCAATCCTGACACGTTTCTATGTGTCGCCAGGCTAGAGGCAGGGGCCGCACCAGTTGGACTCTTCCTGGTGCTACGAGGTCACGTAAGCCAATGTGAGTCTAGTCCCATAGGCCACAGGACTTGACACTCGGGACTACCATATGTATGCGCCCTCCCCTCATTGCTTTATTGCACTCAGCTCCTCGTATACGCTGTCGGTAGATTGCCCTCAGAAAAAAGAAAAAAGAAGAGAAAGACGAAAAGACAGCGGAAATGACGATAATACCACTTCCTCATGTCGACACAACGTTATTGGTACTGGCAATCCTATTCAATAGGGACTGCCACAGTGCTATTGGTAGGCTCTCGTAGGCTTGGGATATACTCATCAGGCTCACAGGAAGTTCTTCCCCTGGCCTGCCTTGGATAGGGCCATTCGGTGGCCAGGCACCTGCCTTTCCCTGTGGTGATCTGGTGCTTCATTTGCAGTGTGCTCTCTCAGGTTGTTGGCTGCCGCCTCTGGCTGCTTGTACTTCCTCCTTCAACCTAGGATGAAGCAACTCTCCTAGACCCTACCTGCCAGAGGCCCACCTCTTCTACGGGATGCCAAACGCCCAGATTCCTGTACCTATCGGGCTCATGGCAAGCATCTCATACTGCTGGGCCGAGAGAAACACGATCTACCTTCCCTCCACTGGTTTTGCAGTGTCAGTGTCCACCAATGCCAGCCCGACAACCCTACAGCCCCCTGAATTCCCTTATAGGAGATACGTTAACATGTTTTGCTGTCAGAACGCTAATCTTCTGGTTTTCTCGCACATTTGCCAATATGCCTTTAGGCAGAGCGTCAGAGTCGACTTCAGTCACGGTGCTCTGCTATCTCATTTATGTGTAAGGTGACCTCAGGCCCTCCTGCTTAAGCGCCACTTTAGGTGCTTGAACAAACTAGGCCTACTTTCTCTACTGGGTTAAGTCTTGCACTCCCTGCTTATCTTTGCCAGGGCAATGGTCCTTGGGTCGATCTCCAAGACCTCTCCAGGACCCTACTTGTTGGACAAATACCTATGTTGGAGTTATGCCGTGCTGAAGGCAGAAGAGCTAACTCCGCCTGTCATCCATCAGCATGGCTAGCAGTCACCTATTTCTGAATTATCCGAGCAGTGCTTGAAGAAGAACGGTGGGTTACTTACCAGTAACCGTCCTTTGAGATGAGCTCCCCGGATTCATTCAGAGCCCTCCCCCCGTCCCTGCTTTTGGAGTTGGTGACTCTTAGGAACTGGGGAGGGGCCGGGTGGTGGCCACATATAGAGCCACGGGGTGGCGTGGGGGGCGGTGGCCGCCTGCCCTCTTCTGACGGGCGAGGGCAAAAAGTTCTGACCAATACGGCGCTCCGGCACGGAGACATCTATTTCTGAATGAATCTGAGCAGCCCATCTCGAAGAAGGACAGTTACTGGTAAGTAACCCACCGTTTTCCAGGCTGGGGACCCCTTTTTAAAGGGGAAAAACTTTGCGGCCACCCCTGGCTGAAGCTGGTATGTAGTGGCACTGCCAGTACTGCAGGGCAGAATGCGGCCCCGGAGGAAGAATGTGGCCCCTCTAGAGCACCACTAGCTGGCTCCAGCCCCTGCTGGGAGAATGCAGCCTCTGCTGCTCTGGCAGAGCACCTGCCCGTGGGATCCAGCCCCACTGACAGTGTGTCCCCTGCCACTCGTGCCTGGGACCAGAGCCACCATGGGCATGGCCCCCCTCTGCCCCTGCCCCAATCCCCAGTCTTCCCTTCCTGCTGGCCTGTTCTCCAGACCCTTCCTTCACTGGTTCCCTGCCTCTGACACCCCCCCTCCAGGGCCTCTTTCCCCCCCCCCCCTTACCTGGCCACTGGAGCTGCTGGCACCTGGCCATCCCCCAGGTTTCTCTCCTTCAGCATGTCCTGCTCAGGGCAGGAGTTTTAAAAATTCCCTGCCTGGGGGAAGCTCCCTGCTGGCCAAAAGCCTAGGTATCTGTGGCAATGGGAGATGCTGGTGGCATCTGGCTCCAGCTTCCAGCCTGTCTGCAGACCCGCTGGAGTGACTCTGCAGCTCCCCCGGGGCTCTGTGGACCCCAGGTTGAGAGCCACCTACTTACAGTATGAGAAAGAAGGGTAAATGCTGTGACTACATTTCACTGCCTCACCTCACACTACTTCAGGAAATCAGACAAGTTGTGTAGATTCAGACATAACACATATCAGAAAGTGGTAAGAATGAGTGAGGTTAGAATCACTGTGAGTAATGAAAAACAAAGGAGGAATCCTATGGTCCTTTTAAAGTTTAATGTATGTAATAGAAGAACCAGTTTATACTTTCATTCAGACCTGGGTTGACAGCATTGAATTTCCATATGAATGCTAACTCTTAAGTCTCTCCCTGAAGCCTTGGTCTAAATGTGTGTAAGAACACATACAGATAAGTCCATTACTGAGTGGCCTCAGAGATTGAAGTGATTTCCTATTGTTTTTTGAATGTTCTTATTTTTTATGTCAGATTTGTGTCCATTTAGTCTTTTTGTGCTGAGACAGTCCAATTTGTCCAGTGTATAAGGCGGAGGGGCATTGTTGGCACACGATGCCATATATCACATTGGTGGATAAGCAGGTGAATTGAGCACCTGATGGAGTTGCTGATTAGGTCCTATAGCGGTGTCATTAGTGTTGATATGTGGGCAGAGTTGGAAGAGGGGTTTGTTGAAGGGATATGTGCCTGCCTCCCTGTTTCTGTTATAAAGTTTGTAGTTGCTGATGAATATCCATTTAAGGTTGGGGGCCTCTTTTCATAGATCAGGGGTTCCCAACCTTTTTGAGGCTGGAGACCCCATTTGCAGGGGAAAGGAAGTCCGTGGCCCCCTTTGCAATGGCGCCTCTGCACAGGAAATGTGACCTGCGCAGGGGCAGAATGTGGTCCACTCTTCCCCGTGGCCTTGGCCTCCCCCCCTCCCTGGAGCTGCCATGGCCATGCCGCCCCCCCCCAGGCTGCTGTGGCCATGGCCCCTTCTCCTGGGCCGGGAGCCACTGTGGCCATGGCCCCCCCCCCCAGGCTGCCATGGCCCCCAGTCCCTGCCCAGGGAGCTGGGAGCCACTGTGGCAGTGGCCCTCCTCCCCCAGGCCTGGAGCCGCTGCAGCCATGGCCCTGTCCCTGCCTAGGGAAGTGTGGGAGCTGCTGCAGCCATGGCCCCCCCCCCACTGGTTCCCCTCCCCAACTTCCCCAAATGGTCCCTTCCCCCCTCCTTACCTGGCCACTGGAGGTGGGGGCACCTGGCCATCCCCCGGGCTACTCTGATCATGCTTTGCATGCTCCCCTCTTTTCCAAACTAAACAAACCCAGCTCTGTAAATCTTCCCTCATAAGTCAAGCTGTCCAGATCTTTAATCCTTCATGTTGCTCTTCTCTGGACTTTATTTAATTTGTCCACATCTTTCCTGAAATGTGGCGCCCAGAACTGGACACAATACTCCAGTTGAGGCCTAATCAGCAAGAAGTAGAAGGAAGGAATTACTTCTCATGTCTGATGATAATCCTGTTAATAGATCCCAGAAAGGTATTTACTTTTTTTTGCAACAGAGTTGCACTCTTGACTCATATCGGGTTTGCAGTCCTTTATGATACCTAGCTCCCTTTCTTCAGTCATTGCTCATTTTGTACGTGTGTAATGGATTGTTCTTTCTTAAGTGAAGGACTTTCCACTTGTCTTTATTGAATTTCATTCTGTTTACTTGTTACCTATCATGAGTGTTATGATTATGATAAAACCAAAATCCAAAGTGTGAGCAGGTAAGGAGGCTGGTACAGGATCTCACGCCTTAGTTTTTGCCCTGCACCCTAGTAAGTCTAATGCTGCTGCAATATGAAGTAAGAATCTTCATATTTAATACCAGAAGATAAAGTATTGCAAGGCTGTGGGAAAATGTGCTTGTTTTTTCATGTTAATGCAAACATCAAAAAAGCTTCCTAACAAGTACATACAGTTAGTGTGAAAAGTGAGAGAGCTTTCCTGTTGTGGAAATGGTCCCTCGCTCATCATATTACCTCTGAGGTCTGGAATTTCCAGCCACAAATGCAAAGGGTAAAAGAAAGATTAATGGAGATTTCAAATGCGAATGTGGAACATCTCTGAAAAGACCTCCTAGATGCTTGTTCATTTCCCAGATTGGGAAGACAATAAAAATGTGTGGTGATTCCTGGAATCTATTGACACTAGAAGTGGCTTGTGAATTTTTTTTTTTTGTTGACTAATTGAGTTCTTTTTCAGGCCAAGAGAATACCTGTCTTCTAAATTCATTGTGCCAGGACTGAGCTCTGATAAATTGAGAAGCACTGCTGGTCTTTCAGGGAGCCAGGATTAAGTGAAAATGCATCCTATGTCACCTAGTCTCAAAATGTAAATTCTGACATTGCCAGAATTCTGCCCACAGCCTGTGCCTTCAGTAACTGGAAAGAAGAGCCTGCCTGCACACTGTATAGAATGGCACAGTCTATAATCTTCCCTGCTGGCATAAATAGAGAATGCTGTGCA
Organism: Podocnemis expansa; assembly: GCA_007922195.1. NCBI lineage: Eukaryota > Metazoa > Chordata > Testudines > Podocnemididae > Podocnemis > Podocnemis expansa. Next base: position 2,212,343 of record ML682098.1, read on the forward strand.
TCTCATAGATGAAATGAGTCAGTAACTATTTCCTTGTAGCCTGACAATTGAAAAAGGAGACCTGCTACAAAGAGGAGATGCAGCTTTCTGGTTGGCTAATTAAATCTTTTATTTTTTTTTCTTTTTTGGCAGGTCATCCTCTTGGATTGCACACCACTGGTAGCAAGTGGGATGCTGGAAACCCTGCCAGCAATCTCTCTACCGTAGCCATCATGCCAGTGTCTGAAGAGGTGCCGCTCACTGCCTTTACATTGGAGCTCAAACATGCTCTTAGTGCTATTGGTAAGAACTTGTTTGTAAGTTACTGCAAATCAGAACATTCTAGAAAAGCATCATTCAGGCTGTCTATCACTAGACATGATAGGTCAGGCTTCTACTTGCCTTGGAAGCGAAATTGTACAAAAGGGAGGCATTTTATTAGTTTAAAAATCATGTGTATTGTCATGAGTCTTTTCTTAAGATCCTAAAACCTGTAATTATGGCTTCTTTTAATTAATCCTTTGTCTAATTACATTAAAATCAGGAGGAAAACTCCAGACAAGCCCCGTGATTCTTAAGGGGTGTTAAGAACTCAGGCAGTCCGATTCATGAGCTTTTGTAGTTGGGGGCCGCTCAAAGAGTTACTGAACATTTGACTTTTAAACTAGGAGAAATGTGCATGTTTGTAGCAAGTCTTAGCATGGAGCCCACCTGGCCCCACAGTTACCAACCTATTATTGTATGTTTTGGGAGTTACCATTTGTTCTTCTGGAGCTCATGTCCATCTACGTGTTATTTTCACATAGTAACATTTAAAACAAGGAAAACATAGAGGTTGTATGCCATTGCTCCACCTCCCTGCTTTTTACTGGACCCAGGATTATACATGTTCATGCTGCTGGTCCCTGGTCCTTTTATTCAAAGGATGGAAGGAAGGGAATGGATAAAGCAATTCATGTGGAAGATAACTGCTTTGCTACTAGCTCTAAAGGGATGCTGCTGAGCCTATGGGCTGCCATATAACACTTTAAGGCTTATTTTCAGATCCCTTCCACTGACATCAGTTCTTAATTTCAGGGAGTAAACCTACTACACCATTACTAGTGAGATGGCCTGTAAACAAGAAGGTAAATGTGTACCCTCATGGGTGTTCTATTTTACCAGAATCCTGACATTCAGTACGGGCCTGACCCAATGCCTTTTGATGTTATTAAAAGATGTTAGTGGGCACTGGATGAGCTCTGTGAATGAGAGGGCATGTGTGCGCCTGTTTTACTGGGCATATGGTAAGAAACAGTGGATGAATTCCTAGTTTTATGTTCTCCAGTGGCATGAATGTTCAATCTGAAACAGATCCCCTGAAAGAAGCCTGATGGCCATGCCTCTGAGAGAAGGACCCTATCATTGTGAGCCAGTTCTTTAGGTACAGCCTTGGACTGTATTTATTTAGTGCGAGAAGTGGCCATTGTGATTCATGTGCAGAAAGGACTTAGATATGGAAAATCTGAAACTTCAGCAAAAACAAACAGTTTTATGTCATCATCATCAATAATAATAATAAGCCCTTCTTAAGCCTCCCTAAGTAACTACCAAGTGAAGTGATGTTTATCTGGCTGTATCCCTTAAAAAAAAAAAATCCAGTTTAGTTGATCAGTGAATGATTCATCAGGGCCAGCTACCAACTTCACACTTCATGTGTTTGAGCTGGTGTTGTTTCATCATGCCAGGTTTCAGAACAAATCCTTTGTGTATTTTGGTCGTGTATTTGTATCTTTTGTATCTTGGTTGTGAGCATTTCTGGATTTCCAAAACACTGGGTGGGTGAGGTAATACGTTTTATTGGACCAACTTCTATTGGTGAGATAGACAAACTTTCAAGTTGTAGAGGCAAGTGTCATGCTAGGCCTGAAAAGGCCAAGCCATCTTTGTAAAATACATGACCTAGGTCTAACCTTTGAAGATGTATTATATGGAAATACAATGTATGAGTAGGCTAGGGCTTTGATATGCATTTGTATCCTTAGTGGTTTCTTGATATTTACATGTATCCTGTTAGAGGTTAGCAAGGTGAATGAAGTGCTTCCCTATCTGTTACCACTGTTCTATTGGAAGGGGTCAAGAGGGAACATTAACATCTAAAGGAACCTTGGATGTACCAGTGTAAACTGTCTGTTAATCGGCTAATGCAGTTAATTACCTTGGGTGCCCAGGAGGTGAAGGTTTTCCTTCAAAGGACAATATGTATTACTATGCTCCACTTAAGAAAGTACCTGGGAACTGTCATCAAAGCCCACCCGAAGAATTGACCTGCAAATGCCCACCTTGCTAGCTGCAACTATAAAAGGACATTGAGACAATTCCTTTGTCTCACATCGGTCCAAGCTTCTCAGGGAAAGTTTGGGCCACAGGATTGAGATCCCAGCCAACACTGGCCTGGAAACTGCCCTGCTAATTCTCATGGGGGAGAATTAGAACAAACTCTACACCTGGATTATTTGGTCTCTATTCCTATAAACTGGATTACTGACAAATGAAGCTGTGAAACAAGGACTTATCTTTGGACTCTAAATCATTTGTGTGTAATGCGATTCACTTTGACCCTATAACATCTCTCATTTTGTTTCTTTTCTTTTTATATTAAACCTTTAGTTGTAGTTACTAGAGGATTGGCTGGCAGCGTGTTATTTTGGGTAAGATTCAAGCCTATATCGTTCTGTGTGATGTGGCTGACCCCTTGGGGTCAGAAGAACCTATTTCTTTAACAGACCTAGTGTCTGTATTGGGGACCAGTGACTGGAATGCAGTAAAGGGAGCTGGCTATACTATAATGGTGGCTTCTTGATATCCATTGTGGGGGATCAGAAGCATTGTTTGTGACTGGTTGGGGGAGTTTATCTCCAGGTAACCCACCAGTGCTGGGAGAATCTGCTCTCCTTTTTGCAGCTTGCCCTGATCTTTGCATATTCAGGTGGTTATCCCAGGAGGCCCGGGTCACAGCAAGATCTACACTCCAGCTTATTTTGTGAATAAGCCACCCCCTGAGCATTTTAATTTACACCAACCTAAGCACTTGTGTGGACAGTACTACTGCGCTTTCTGAGGTGAATTTATTACACAGACAGAAGAGCTTTCTCCTGTTGGTGTAGAGCACCTTCACCAGATGCACTTGTAACATCCCTGTTGTACAACCCGGACCTGTGGGATCTCTGTGCCGCCTTAACTCTCCAGCCTGGGCCATCTGTTATGATGCTTTTCTAGTGATAAAGATCTTTATCCAGCTGCTGTGATCACTCAGGGCTAGTCTACAAGTATAGCTGTACTCCTGTAAGTTTTATTGGTAGAGCTGTGCCTCTGAAAAAGCACATGTGTCAACTGTTAAGTCAGTGGAACAGACCTCTTTGATTGACCTAAAAAGCCACCTAAAAAAACAGTGCCGTTTGTATATGAGAGGGATGCTTTCCCACTGGCATGGTTTGGCACACAAGTGCTTATGTCCATAAAACTTCTGTTGCTCAGGGGAGTTTTTCTCACATTCTGAGAGACAAAATATATCTTAATGTAGGAGAGGCCTAAGCCACATGTGAACTACACAAAGGAAAACACCAGCAAATTTCCCCAACCTTATACTCCCTGAAGAGTACTATCTTACAAGGCTTAAGGCTGGCTCTTGAACATCACAAACTCATTAATTAATTCACCACTTCATCAAAGGGTAGTGGACATACACCACGCTCTGCAATCTAAGCAGATTCCCTAAGCACTTTAGACAAATTCACTCATAAAGATAAAACATTAAAATAAGTTATTAACTACAGAAAAATAGATTTTAGGTGATTATAAGTGGTAGGCATAGAGGTCAGGGTTGGTTAAATAAGAAATAAAATAACAGTCTAAGTTCTAAACGTTATCAAACTAAGGGAGAATTGAGTCAAGCAGTTTTTCTCACCCCACTAGGCTTTGTAAGCAGTCATAGTTCTTAATACAACGGCTGAATTCTCTGCTTGGTCTTGGAGGAATATCCCCAGTTCAAAGACATTTCTTCCAAATGTTCTTATTGCTTTCAGAGTATGTGAAGGGATGCGGGAAGAGGTGGACTCAGGAGGCCCCCTGTCCCTTATGTTATACTCTCACTTCATGTGCCTGGAAGAACATTGGCTCAACCATCGAGTCAAGCATCAGATGTCTTGAATTGCCATGCTGAGTCAGAGATTGTTGTATGGAGCTCTAGTGATTTGTCTTGTTGAATTGTGAATTTCTTTTTTTACACTCCTCGGTTGGTCAGTGGCAGGTGACAGTTGCTTAACTCTTGTCTGGGTGTGAAGCACCTTCCACATTGCCACTGGGGAGCTAGCTGTGGCTTTTTTTGAGACTCTCAACATATTTCAGTAACCATCATATACGAGAATCTCATAACTGTATACAGTGACAAGCTACATAATTTGATAGGACGATGAGCTACAGCAAATCAGTCTTTCCTTATGATACCTTACAAGGCGTTCTGTGTACAATATACTGTAACCATATTATAGTGGTGAATATGTGGGGACAGGGAGCTATTTTGAGGTATGATATGTCATTTTGCTGTGGTGCTAGGCGTGCATTTTCCAGGTCTTATGGAACCACTGAGGCTTTTTTATCCTTGAAAAGCTAAATGGCATAGAAACCAATCAGTTTAGCATCTCGGGCTGCTATCTGCATGAAACATTATGTGCTGGGCAGTTCATTGGGCTTAATCACCTCTTCAGGCTTAAAACTTTGTGCACTGAGCATGAGTAAATTCATTAGCATTGTAAAGTATTGTTAGCATTAATCCTGTGTCTGAGGTGCCTAAATCCTGGGCTACTTTATTAAAATAGTGACAGCGAATCACTTTAAAATTCTTATAATGTGAAAAGTATTTGTCCTCTGCTATTGAGAATGATAAGACAGGAATCATTCTCATTCCCTATATTAATCATACTCTTTTCAGGAGCAGGTTAGAGAGAGACTGGCAATAAGACAAAGTGGAAGATCAACTGAAATCTAAACTACCTTAATTGTTGTTGGCCTCTCTATAATATGATCTTGGTATTATTTAATGCAGGATGTGAGAATGGGATTCTAGATAAACTGCAGATAACTTTAGTATGCTAAACCCCTCCCCACACCTCCAAAATAGGCCACTCCACCTATCTTGGATATTAAGTGGCTGCTTAAATTGCAACCCTCTGGTAACAAAGGGGGCAAATTTTTCTTTGTCTGACTTTTCACTGTTGTTGGTGTGGTGTTTTCGTTTGTTTCTTTGTTTTTTGCTTGAGCAGCAATACTGTATGACAAGGATTTCAGATGACAAAATAGTTGCAAGAATTAAACGTATGGCCAGAGTGGGAGGAGGGGAAAGTGCCATAAACATTGGCACTGCATAGTTTAGAACACAGATGATGACCAGATTTGCAGTTTACTGAAACTGAAATTAGCCATTCATCAGTTCTTGATATTGTTTGTTTAAACCTCCAAAAGTCTGAAGCTCTGGTTGTTCGGTATAGATTAAAATCCCACAAAGGTACAATATTTAATCCACCTCTCATGTCCTGTTTCTGAAGGTGTTTTAATCCAGCCACTTTAATAGCAGTTAGGGACAGGAGTATGAGAAGCATGATCATCCAAACCTTGTGGAAATTTTTTTCCCCTTTTTATAAAATGTAATTGTGAACAAATTCTCTGTTCTTTAGTTGGCACAGAGCTAAAACTGCTTTCTGGTTTCCTAGGTTATTGATGGTGCGCTCTGGTGACAAAATGAGTGATTCAGAGCAAATTGTATCCCCCTGGCCCCATTTCAAAAGACCAGTGTCCCGAGTAAATCCTCCACTGTTACCTACATTTCACTTCACTTATTTGGTTTTCAGAAAATGTTGGGATTTAGACCAGCAATAACTATCTGCTTTGATATGGTCCTCAGTGATGGGCAATCCCAGCCAAGAAGGGGGAGAAAGTTGGTGGCTGATAGTGGGACTAGTAGTGGTGATGAAAAAAATGGCAGTTAGCATACACCTTTGTGCTCCTCACTTACTTTTTTGGGGGGAGTGAGGGGGGGTAGGGAGTATACCATGAGGGTGACTAGCGCTTGTGCCTAGGCTTGATAGGTCCTAAAAATACTTTGGAATAATTACCATTGTGCATGTGTCTAAACTGCTTTTCTTCCCTCTCTGAGCCAAAACAAGGAACTAAGTAAATAGCAGCTACTCTGAGTATGATTGAAGCATAGTTGTTAAAAAGGGAGCAGATTGGAGATGTAAGCAAATTCTGAAAGAAGTTAGGTAACTTTCGGGTTGCTGGATGTGAATTATTATATAGGATTACATTGAAAGAATAAGGAGATGCCTAAACAGATGAGAACAGGCTCATCTGGTATCTATGATCTGTGGTTCCTTTGTACAGATTTGATGCTCTTCATCAGTATCACTTTATAGCAGGTAGTTCCCCCGTTCCAGAATGGAAGGGATTAAAAACCCAGGGAGGAAGGGAATAGCCAGTGGGAGCAGGCAGCTGCAAAGCCAATCAGCCTGGGACCCCAGTATATAAGAGGGTAGCAGCCCCTCCTCTGGGGCATCTTCCTCTGGCCTGTGTTGACAATGTGATGTCAGGATGGTTGCAGGACGCAGGATCATTTCTCTATTTAACAGAACAGCTGATTGTAAATTATAGCTTGGAACCAACCTCAGTGATTGCACAACTGTTAATCTAGTGCTTTGCTCCTCTGTGCCATATCATGAGTGATACACTGATTAAGTCGCTCAGTGGGGGTCCCAGGGCTGTCTGCAACCATGACTAAAGCAGAACTTCTTGTTCTTTTTGCCTGAAATGGAGATGTTCTGTTGGAGGGGTATTTGCTGGCATGGTGGAGGGAAGACAGTGCAGGGTAGCACAAATGTTTTTAGCTGATCACATGCTGTGGATCACTAATAAAATGCTTTAGTTCCATAATAATAATAATAATAATAATAATTCTCGATTTGCAACTTGTATTGTAATACTGCTCAGAGGTACTAATAAGAAATCAGCTGCCCATTGTATTAGTCTCTGTATAAGACAATCTCTGCCCCAGAGAATTCACCATCTGGGTATGTGATGAGAGGCAACAGGTGAATAAACCCAATAAATGAAAGGGGAAATGCTATGGCCTCTGCAAGTAGTCACTTTTGACAGTTGGTCTGTCTTCAGAGGTTGTTGCTAAGACAAGTTTTACTGTCTTGTAATACAAAAAATGTCCTTCTCAATTTTTCATGGTTCCCCAAAAATGTCTAGGAGATGGAAGTCATCCTGCCCTGGACACATGGAAGAAGTTGTAATCACCAGCATTCCTGATGCAGGAGGCACTGGAGAGACTCACTGAATTAATAGCTGTATTTCTCTGATCCATTTTAGAATTTTAATGTTCTTGTTCAGTTTGTTTGATAAACTTAAGATGGGGCAGAGCGAAGTTTGTTTTGACAATGAAAATGGCTTTCACAGTTTCAAATGTGGACTTTTCTGCTTGATTACTTCATCCTATCTGCCACATTCTGTCATTGTTGTAGTTTTGTCGTCCCATTCACACAGTTTCCCTATCACAAATTCATCCTACATTAGTTCATCCTACAGTACATCCTCATTAAATTGTCATATTTGGGCATTTCTTCTGCTCTAACGCTGCATTGTTTCAGTCTCTAATCTTAAAGGAGCTTTCTTTAAAAGCAGAAATTACTCATCTCTCACATCATCTGTATGCTTTCTCCGTGCATGTATGTAATTTATGGCTGTATCTTGACACACTGAGATAGCACTGACATATCCTGATCCCCTCTTCTTCTCCAAGTAGTATTCTCAGTAAAACAGACATAAATTCTTATCCATACTTTGTATGCAGCTTCATTTCAAGGTTGTTCAAGGTGTCAGCTGACTACTGCCAGCGATCATCTCTCTCAAGTATTTTGATAGTGTCATAAAAAGTGTCATGTTTTCATAGATGAAAGCAGGCCAGAGTTCAATACATGGATCTTCAAATATTTTATGAAAAACTGTTGGCCACTTTTCCTCTGACTCAGGCCTGGTCTAAACTACAGTGTTATATCAGCTACAGGTGTCTCCAATACAGTGGTACCCTCATCAGTGCAAGCTGCCAACACATCCACTTAATAACATTTAGTTTGATACAGTTAGGCATTGCAGTGTTTGTGTTGACACTGTTACATCACCGATGGCTCTCCTGGTGGGGCTGACGGCCTGGAGCCTCCCACTCCACCCTGGAACTGACAGTCTGAGCTGCGAGTGTAGGATGAAGCTTACAACCAGAGGCCCCCATGTTCCTGTGGCTGACATCCCAAAGCCTGCACCGGACACTCAGCTCAGATCGTAAGCCTCTGGGTGGCAGTGTTCTAGTTGTTGGTGTCCCATTGCAGTCAGTGGTAGTGCTCTTGGTGAAAATGTGCGTTGGTGATAGAAGGAGTATGGTGTGAACATGAAACACTGTGGAGGCTGTGGGTTGACTTAAGTAGGCTTAATTTTATACTGTAAACTTGTGTTCATAAATTCTGAAGGAAAGGATCCTCTGTAAAGCAGGTAGCATGGATAGTCATCTGGCATCACTATATCCCAGTATATTTCTATATTCTTTCCCCACATACTCTCAAAATGTTTTCAGTTTTTCCACAAAGTAGTGACTATATGAAGATACCCAGTAATCTTAATTAGACCGCTTTCACAACATCGATCAGGATAGTATTCTTTGCAGTCTGGGCCCAGTTGTGCGGGACATGGGCATGGCACTCAAGAACTATCACTTTCATTTTTAAATTCATTTTTACTTTGGTGTACAAATTTTCTCTTTCACACTTGTATGGGCTACCAAAGTTTGTGTTTACATCGTCTGCTGAGAATGTCACAACTTTGTTTTCAATTCCATTCTTATGCATAACATTTATTATATCACCTATAGTAAGCTCTGACATCTTTCTTTTAAGTGCAACAAAATCCACAAGCTCAGTTTGCACACAGAAACTGACTTCATAAGCCTTGAAATAGCAAACAAAGACAGGAAACAGTTTTACCTGTCTGTGATTTGAATCATCAACATGTTCACCATCTGTCAAGTTATCACTTAGTTCGTTTGCCTGTGGAGCAAAAATATTTGCAACTCTTGCTTCAGACTTTGTCCATTCACATGAGAACACTGGGTTGCTGAATTTTTTACTTAAATTGGAAGTCCAGTTCTTTAGACTAAGGCAGATTATTTCTGACAGTGTGATATACATATATTCCTTCGCACAAAGAAAGTCACTCTCTCTCTCTGTTTGCTCAACTTTGGGGGTGGGGGAGATTGGCAATAGAACTTTAACCAGCAGATGCTCTAAGTCAGGGGTTCCCAACCTCTGGTCCACAGACCCCTGGGGGGCTGCAGACAGGTTGGGAGCTGGGGCTGGTCGACTCCAGGGTCTCCAGTTGCCATGGAGACCCAGGCTTCCGGCCAGCCTGGAGCTTCCCCCAGGCAGGGAGTTAATAAAACTCCTGCTCTATCAGCATGTGCTCAGGGAGAGCAGCCTGGGAGGGCAGCCAGGTGTCCCCAGCTCCAGGCAAGGGGGGGAAGGGCCGTGGGTAAGTTGGGGGTGGGGGTACCAGTGGGGAAGGTGGGACAGAGGAGAGCAGGGCAAGAAATGCTGTGGGACAGGGGGAGGGTGCCATGGCCATGGTGGCTCCCGGGCAAGGGGAGGGGGCCCTGGCCGTGGCAGCTCCCAGCTCCCCAGGCGGGAGGGAGGGGGCCATGGCTGCAGCAGCCCCCTCTCCTCAACAGGAAAGCAGTGCAGGCCACATTCTGCCCTGTGCGGATGGGCTGCTGGTGCGCAGTGGCTCTTGGCTCCCCCTGGCAGGGCCACAAACTTTTTCCCTCTCCGAAAGGGGTCCCCAGCCATACAAAGGTTGGGAACCCCTGCTCTAAGTCATAGGATCTGGTCAGAATGTAACAGCAAACCCAGGTTTCAAAGAGAAACTGCAGAATTGGAATTTATGTGCAAATATGACTCTGTGAAGTCAGGGCTTAATATACACTATGGGTTCTTTTCCCATTACAACAAATAAATTTGCTTTCCTTGTCCCCCACCCACCACTGTGCTAATGGCTGTACTCCACTGTTTAAATCCTAATAACTGCTTTGATTTGCTGTTACAGTGTGACCTGATTCCATGACTTATCTTCCCTGCATTTATTTTCCTCCTGTTCTATAAGATCTCCATCTTCAAGCATCTGACGAACTGGGATTTTCTCCCACAAGCTCTCGTGATGTATAACAGATGTGGCCAAACTGCGGCTCGCGAGATGCATGTGGCTATTTAAAGAAAAATTGTGGCTCCCGGGAGAGCGCAGGAGGGAAGGGCGGCAGGCGGGAGCCAGGGGTGAGAAATCTGCAATGGTTGGGGACAGCAGATAGACGGCGGCAGGGTGAGAGCTGGCAGCAGAGGAGCAGCGTTGTCAGAGCTGGGGGAGGGGACTTCAGGCTTCCCATGGTTTGAGCCTGTAAAACTGCTCTGATTTGCTGTTACTTTATGACCTGATCCTATGTTTTACACCCCCTTGCATTTAGTTTCATTCCTTTCTGTAAGGTCACCCATTTTCGAAGCATCTGAGCAAGTGGGATCTTCTCCCACGAAAGCTCATGCAAAAAATAAATCTATTAGCCTTAAAGTGCCACACAACTCCTTGTTGTTTTTTCACTGGACTAGACTAACATGGCTATCCCTTGTAAAATTGACATAATGATACAGTCTTTAATTACATCAGTGCATGATTTTTTAAATACTTTTCTTTTTTGATATTGTTTTTGGGTAAATATTTTTAAAACTGGCAACATAAATTGCTCAAGAACAAATCTACAATGAACTACAGATAAGTGATGATAATTAGCAATTGAAACCTGAAAAGCAATTGTAAATTAATTTTCTTTTTTAAAAATCACCTGGCATTTCCAGATATTGTAATATAATGCAAAATTATTTCTCTTGTATTTCTATTTTGAGAATTAAATAAGAATCATCAGAAATGACTGAAAATTGACACAAGTTTTACATCCAAAACCACTGACTACTGTCAAAAGGTTATTAAAAAACCCTCTGAAAATTGGGTTTAGAAAAAGAATTCCTTAAGTCCATTGAACAAGTGTGCCTGAGATATCAGTATGTCATCTGTTTGCAGAAGGAACTGCCAGCACATTTATTTTATAAGAAAATTTTAATTAATATAGCTAAGTCAATTACCAAGATAATTCACATTCACTGCAAAGCTCAATAGCAGCACTATACTTCTACTGATTAAATAGCATTCAACATGTGTTAATTCTCTTTTGTTGTATACCAGTAGTCAAAATCCATTTATATTTCAGTGCAGCCTTCATGAATGAGTCTATGGGTATCTGAGCCCATTAGACGAGAGTAATTGTTGTGAAGGGCTGAGGACGGAAAATTGTGTTGTAAAGTTTCTGAAAAAAATCTCTCACCAATAAAGATTTTACTTTGTATTAATAAAAAACAAATATTGATATTTAGAATTTATACAGGGCCTGACCCCCAAACTGAATAAACTCAATGGGATTTTTTCCATAGTATCTTCTGTGCATGGACTCCAAAGCACTTGCTGAAACAGGCTCTGGTCTTGCACTTCTGTCCCCATAAATTCTCATTGATCTGTTGTGATTCTGAACAGTTGAAAAGGTGTCCCTGTGTGCATCTCTTCACAGGATTAAGATGAGAGCAGTGTTTTCCCTTACTATAACTCTCATTTTAACATTAATTGTGTCTGAGTCCTCAGACCTTTTCTCTTCACTGTCTGTGAGTATTTTAGTGAATAAGTTTACTGGCAGAAATATTGGCAGGGAAGTGGGTCATGGTAGGTGCCAGTATCGGGTGGGAGGCAGAAGTGTGGCATGGTTGGGGAGAGCAGAGAAGCAGCAGCGTGGCAAGGGACGGCAGGGAAGCGGCAACGGGGTGGGGGAGAGAAGCGTGACATGGTCAGAGAAGCCATAGCATATTTAGATTTTCTAATAGGGCCTAATGCAGCGTACTCGTTGTTAAAATAAAATCATGTTTTACAAGTCCTAAACATGATGTGGAATACTAAGAAATGAAAATACAAAGGAGAAAAGTATAAAACTGAACATAGATTACTTTCAATTTTTGGCACAACTTACTGCTGTGAAGCATCATATTCCACAATAAAAGTCAAAACATTGTGGAATACTTAGAGATCAGCATCTCAGAGAGCTTTTACCTGCTGCACTGACAAGTTACTGCCCAGATTTTAAAAAAGAATCTTGCCACAAGCCTGTAGTGTTCTACATCTAGCAAGTTAAATTTTTACTGAATAGGCCTAGTTTCATGGTAATCTTAAATAATTATTAGAATCTAACATTAGTGGATCAATATTTGCCCCATTTTTACGATATATAATTAAAGTGCGCAATGAATTTTAAGCTTAGTAATTTTGGAGTAGGTAAAAATGTGGTTATATGCCTCAGTGCGGCTCTCGAAGGTTTAATAATCGAGTTGTGCAGCTCTTGAGTTCCGTAAGTTTGGCCACCCCAATATATAAATTTGTTAGTTTTTAAAGTGCTACTGGACTCCTTGTTTGTTTTGCTGAACTAGACTAACACATCTACCACTCTGAAAGGAGTTCTGTGGTGCTTATAAAGTCTAACAAATTTATTTATTACATGAGCTTTTATGGGAGAAAATCCCACTTTGTCAGATGAGAGCTTGTGCAATAAATAAATCTGTTAGTCTTTAAAAGTGCCTCCAGACTTCTTGTTTGTTTTCTAGCCCCTTGGGTGGTGTAATTAGAGTATAATTAAATGCAGGTGGATGTCTACATATGTACACAGTTTGTGCTGTGTAACATCTGGACTGGTGTGGTTAGTTATTGTTTAAGAGGAGGTAATTCAACATGAATTTCTCTCTTTTTCCTTGGAAGGTAGGTTATTAAAATGTGATTGGAAGCACAAGACGGAAGAAATCACTGGAACTTGGTGGTTGATATTGCTGTAGGAGCTGGCTTTGTAGATCTTTTTACTCAGGTTGCTTGCGCACGGCAGGAGGATGAAGAAAGCTTTGTTTAAAATATTTTCTATTTGTTTATGTTTCTTTTAAAGGCAATGGAATATAGCTTTTAAAACTATGTAGAATGAAATTTGCCTCTTCTAGAATTGCAGTGAAAATCCACGGGGTTGGATTCTGTGCTTTTTAAGTGAAGCAAAGTTGAGTCCCAGGAAACTGGTTATTGCTAATTGGTTATGTCTATGCTGCCAAAGATATTTCAAAATAGTTATTTCAAAATAACTTTCAAATTTATTTTGAAATAATTATTTTGAAATAATAGGAGCCTAGTGAAGACTCTCTATTTCAAAATAAAGTAGGAATTATTATTTTGAAATAGAGTCTTCACTAGACTCTCTTGAAATAGGGGAAGGCAAGGCAAAGTATAGGGCCATTATTTCAAAAAGCCAATTCTGCAGCTTGGAATGGCTTTTTTCAAAATAACTATTTTGAAAGAATTGCTCTTTTGAAATAAAAGCAGGTATAGTTATTTCAAAATAGTGCTTTGTTTTTTCAAAATAACGAAGCACTTATTTCGAAATAACAAAATGCTTGCATGGACAGGTAAAAAGTTTTTTTGAAATAAGCCTCCTTATTTCAAAAAAATCTTTTCAGTGTAAAAATACCTATAGATTTTCTGCCTGGTCCTGGTACAGGGTAGCGCAGTCTTCACAGATGACCATTTTAGGGGGCAGCCAGGCTTCTCACTGTCCTCCTCAGCACTGGCACCTGTCCCTGAGGGGAGGAGGAAATCCCCAGTTTGGTTTAATAAGGCCAAATTCCATCCCCTTTACTATGCAAGAATGGGGCCTAGAGACAGGAAGGTCCTTTAGGATTGTGACTGGTATTTGGTGATGTCACATGTCATATAAACATTCCCCTCATGAGATCTAGTGAAGGTGCACAGTCACACAGTAGTACAATGAGTGGTTACAGATGAAGGCCTGCATGTGATTTTAATACATTTTAAAATATGAGTGTTTGACAGTTACATCCGCATGCCCAACTTCTTGCTTTTTAAAAGTCATCCCCTGTAAACCCCAGTCATGCTGCTGCAGTGTCTGAAACTCATTCTAGGGTATATTCTCTTTGCAAGGAAGGGTTCTGCCTGTTTCCCTCCTTCCACCTCCATTTCTCAGTCTACGTGTAATTTCCGTTGATGAAAAGGCTTGCCCCTGGGTAAGTAACAGGTTTACTCTGTTGTACAAGACCCCCTAATACTTGCACCACATTGTGAAATTAAATGTTTTGTTTTTTGTTTTTTGTTTTTGTTTTGTTTTATCAGCTTCATCTGTCTCTTTTTTGTAATCTTACTGCCTTCTGTTAGGTCACCTAGAACTTCTGATGAACCGAAGCTCATCTTAACGATTGTATCGTCTCCTCTCTCTATATGCTCCCTGTCCAACGCAGTGCTATTTTGTGGCCTGTCTGAGTGGGCTGGTCTTGCAGTCAGCTGTTAGAGTTAGAGGCAATATCTTTATTTTATTTCCTTTGAGAGTTTCTGACACTACTCTTACCTTTTCTTAAGTAAAGCTTCTTTTAACATCAGGTCTGGTGGCAAAATCATGAGAGCCTGAAAATTATGTTTAGTGTACATTTATTTAAAACCTTTAAATTTTTTAAATGATAATATATTACATTTTCATTAATAGAGAAAATATATTAAGGGAGAACAAAGGGAAGAGTCCCTGGTCAGTTAATCATAGGAAGAGAGATTGACAGTTTGTATAGCTTTGTGGTTGGTGGTATTTAAAGAGAGAGAGCGTGTTCTGTTCAACATGCATTTAAAAGGAAAAGCCACTTTGTTCAATGCATTTTGTTATGGCAGAGGTTGAGAAAGCTAATTAAGGGGGACTTCCTTAGTCATCAGTAGGGGACTCACTGTTTCTGAACCATAAGTTAGTTTTAGACATGCTTTAATTAAAATCTGTATTAATGTCACTGGATGGCTCATAGTTACTATGTTCTGTGAGGGATAAATAACACTTCCTCTCTCCACACCAGTCATGACTTTATAGACGTTTGTCGTATCCCTTCTTAGTCATCTCTTTTTCAAGCTGAATCATCCTGATTTTTTAAATCTCTCCTCCTATACCCCTAATAATTTTTGTTGTTCTTTTCTGTACCTTTTCCAATTCTAATATAGCTTTTTTTCCCCCTAAGAGATGGGCAATTTATGAATATGTTGAACAGATACAGGTCCTTGGTGGACCTAGCTGTTGGCCTCTTTCCATTGTGCAAACTGACCATTTATTTTCACCTTTTGTTCCCTATCTTTTATCCAGTTGCTGATCCATGAGTGGATCATCTTAGTTATTCTTCAAATGCTTTCTTGGCTGCTTAATTATACTTTTGCATTTGACTTGCCAGAGTTTTTTGTGCACATTTCTATTTTCTTCTATTAGATTCAACTTCCAATTTTTAAAGGATGCATTTTGCTTGTAACTGCCTTTTTTTACCTTATTATTTAGCAATGGTGGTGGGGCTTTTTTTTTTTTTTTGTCATCTTACTGTTGATTTTTTAAAATATGGAGTCTGCATTTAGTTTGAAATTCTTTTATGGTGTTTTAAATAGTTTCCAGGCAAGTTTACAGACATTTCACACTTGAAACAGTTCCTCTTAATTTCCATTTAACTAGCCTGATCATTTTTGTGTAGCTCCATTTCTTTGAAGTTAAATGCTCCTGTTGTGCGTTTCTTTGGTAATTTGCTAAATGTATCTACAGTACAATCATTACTGAACAGTTACCTAATAGTTCAGCTAAGTTCTTTGAGTAGTGTTCCTGTGAGTGTTCCACTCCAGGTGTTGGTGTGCCCTTGTGCCCTCCATCGAAGAGGGTGCTAGCAGTGCCTGCCTGGGTTACTGATTTGCTGTCCCCATCTCGCAGCACTATTAATGACCTGGGTCCCTCAGGTCCATCTCAGTTGTCCGTGATCTAGGACAGAGCCTGTCACAGCTCTTCGGCTGGCTCTTGAAACATTTAATACCTACCTTTTTGTTCCAGTGAAGTTAATAGCTGCTGCAGAATGCCAGTTGAGTGAGTGTGGTTTTGATAGACTGAAAGGTCACTGGTTGTGGTTATGCACAAGATTGGATCTCAGTGGGGAAAAAAAAATCCCAATGGTTATAGATGCCTTCTGTATCCTGCATATATCTCTGTAGCAAAGGGGCAAAGTTGCCACTTGGATGGAGGCTCAGTCTGTTCAGTTTGAACAGCCAGACACATAGACTGTTAGAAAAATTCAGTGTGGAGCTGTAGGAGGCTTGCACAGGTTTTGAAGATCATTTTAACAGTGAGCACAGTAATGTGGTGAATGCAGTGTACATGCTCTACCTGCCCCTTCTGTTTTGGGACCTGTTAGGAACTGTGAGGTCCTTGCTATATATCTGGGAATGTGTTGCTGTCAATATACTGAATGTGTGGTGCTTGCTGTGCATTTTTTATGAGCACAGTGTGTTTGTTATTGATCCAATGAGTGTCTCAGGGAAAGTTTGGACTGCAGGATTGAGATCCCAGCACTAGTCTGCAATCACCCTGCTAATTTTCATGGGAGAATTAGAACCAACTTTATATATGGACTATTTAGTCTTCATTTCTCTGAACTGCATTTCTAACAATGGAAGCTTTAAAACAAAGGACTGAAAACCTGATGTGTATGGACTTTCCAATCATTTGTATGTATGTGATTATTTTAACCCTTTAACAGTTCTTTTGCCGTTTCTTTTTTTCTTTTGTAAAATAAACCTTTAATTTTAGTTACTAAATGATTGACTGGTAGTGTGATATTTGTGATGAGAAACAAACTTATATTGATCTGGTAATGTGGCTGATCTTTTGGGGTCAGGAGAACCCCTTTGGAGTTTTAAGTAACTTACCTCTTTAGTAGACCTATTGTTTAATTGGGAGCCAGAGATTGAAATGCAGAAAAGGGGACTGAGTAAATTTTGTTTTATCCTCTTGATAACCATTGTTGGGGATTGGAAGCATTATTTGTTTACTGCTTGGGAGGCCTGACTTCACCATCACCCATCAGTAGTAAGAGAATTTGCTCTCACTAGCAGCCTGCCCAGATCTTGACATTTTCAGGTGGCTACCCCACGCCAGCAGGGTCATGGTGCAAAATGCTGACCTCCAACAGAAGGTGTTATATCCCGCCCAACAAGAAAAGCCAATTGATGCTCTGTGGGTTAGAATGGAAGATCAGAGGACAAAAGAATTTGTTGTCTACTTTCTTCCCTACCACAAGGATGAGTCTTGAAGTGAATTCTTCCTATCAGCAAACATCGCAGCTCAGTGCAGAAGGAAGTGTATAAAAGTCCCTGACAAGGAGGAACTGTATCTTTATGCTGCTTGGACTCTGAAGGGCAAAGATTACTAGGCAAAAGCAAAAGATCTCCAGTGCTTAGCCTGCTTTGGCCCTAAAGGACGTGTAGAAGGCACTCATAGAAGCTCCTACTAGTTTTTGAAACCTAAGACTGAAATTTGTTTTGTTTAAATGTTTATCTGCTTTAACCTTGTAAATAATTTTCTTATTTCCTTTTCTTATATAGTAAATCTTTGGCTAGTTTATCATAGGATTGGCTGTAAGTGTTATCTTTGACATGAGGTCTACAGTGTAATTGACCTGGGGAAAGTGGCTGCTTGTTTGGGACTTGGAGTAACCTGAATATTAATGTGATTGTCACATAAGGCAGCCTGAAAGATAAGACGAGCCATCTTTTAAAATTCCTTCAGTAACCAGGACTTCGAGAGTCACAATGGGTGTAGCCTCCTGGTGGGGGGACCTGGGCCAAGGTGCCTACCTCAGGATCCCCTGGTGGTAATGGGGAGAGCCAGGAGCATGCTGCCTGAAGGGTTCCCTGGTGGCGGGGGGCCCAGAGCCAAGGGCTACAAGGAGAGCAGGCAAAGAGCCACATGCTACTCCGGAACCACGAGTTGCAGACTCCTGATAATGGAACATTTGTCACAAAAGTAAGCTGATCCGGGTGGCAAGACAGCAGAGTACCCAAGGGCACTGTCTGGGGCTCCATATTAAGGCTGGTATCATGTCCAAGGAGTTTATACTTCAGGAGAGTTGGCTGTTGAAATCCAAGGACAGAGCTCAGCCAATCTGAAGTTTGTTGCCTGGTTCTCAACAGTTTGCCCTGTGCTTGGTCCTCTTCCTTGTGAGCCCCTGCACAACAGCTTGACATGGCACTGAACCACTGGCACCATTTTTACAGGTAGTGCTGGTTTTAGTTGGGAGTACAGCTGCTGCTGGCATCCTGGAGCTGCCTGGATCCGTTTGCTGCTAGCCTGGTTACTACAGTGGTGCCTGAAAAGTTACCAGTACTGGTGTGGGAAAGTGTTCTACTACAGAGGGAGAAATAAGGCTGCCACCCCTGGGAAGTTTTGTGACATGATATAGAGTAGCTCCTTCAAGTTTTATCATTGTAGTGGGAGAATCATTTACACACTTACCTGAGAATCCTTCCCCTGCACTGGACATGCCATGCTCCATGTTTGGGACTGACTGAACTGTAGTGGAGTCTGACTGGTCGTGGTGTTTTATGGTACAGCAGGAGCCTTTCTGGTTGCATGTCCACTATCCTCTTTGTTCTTGCTGTTCACAGCAGGGGCCAATGACTCAGGTTTCTTGCAGGTATCCACAGTGGTCCATAGGGGGATTTTGGGGTCTCCTCCAACAGTGGCATAGAGCTCTTTGTAAGTGGCAAGTGTGACTTCGAGCTGGATCAGCTGTTGGCCTCCCTGGTCTTCCAGTATGCCTGTTGCAGTTCCTTCAAGTTCACGTGGCATTGCTGCCAATCCCTGTCATACTCCTTTTCCTGAACCCCGTGTGATCTCCTAGTTGACTTCTGTGCCAGGTCCATAACTGTGCCTGCACAGCCTCTTCTCCCTATTGGCCCAGGAGAGTTCCAGCATCTCCTCCCAGCTCCAGGCCAGAGTATGTCTGAAGCATGTTGCCAGAGTGATCAGCTAAGCAGTATCCATTGTTGTGTGAAGAAGGCCTGGTTGTTAAGGAACTGGAGTGGAACTTAGCAAATAAGCACTGTATTCTAGATCCTCTTACAATGTCCCTGTGGAATTTTTGGGCAAGTCATTTAATCTTTCTGCTTCTCATTTTCCCATCTGTAAAAGGAGGAGAAGGATGGTTGGTTTCTCTTGTATATTTAGATCCGCAATGAAGAATGTTTGTAATCTCTTTGGAGTAGGGACCATCTCTTACAGACAGTGTCTAGCATAAGCATGGCAAACTAGTCCATTGACTGGTCAGATGTCAATTGATCTATTATTTGTCCACAGTTAAATATTGTCAAATATTCCAGCAAAAATGCTCTTACAGAGGCAGCAGCCTAACTTTGTGATTGATCCATGGGCCTCTAATGCAAGCCCCCTGAAATGTCTTGATTGCTCAATTTACTAATGCCACCTGTTCAGAAAAAGGTCAGTTAGTTGCAAGCTGAGCATCTTGATTGGATGGAATCTTCTAGAATAAACATATCATGTGCATTTTTATTTCTGTCAGGCCAGCAGTGTACATGACTGTTTATAAAAGCAGATTAATCAAGTTAAAAGACATGGTCACTGCCCCAAGAGAGTTCACAAGCTAAACCACCTAGATAACCTTACAGAAATTAGCTCAGAAGACAGTGGGAGGTGGAGAGGAGGATTCACTGACATTAAATCTCCTCCC
The DNA here is from genome assembly GCA_007922195.1 of Podocnemis expansa. Taxonomy (NCBI): domain Eukaryota; kingdom Metazoa; phylum Chordata; order Testudines; family Podocnemididae; genus Podocnemis; species Podocnemis expansa. The sequence goes on from ML682098.1 coordinate 2,232,109, forward strand.
CCAAAACAAAGAGAACAGTTGCACAGCTATTAAGATGTTTGGAGAGCTGGGATAATGCCTACCTAGCATAACTGCTCTTAAAAAACCAATCTTCTTTTATAGTTGCTGTGCGTTTGGTTTATTTCTATTTTGTTTAATTGTTCTTTCAATTTTGTAATTGTTCAGTCTTGAGTAACAGTCACATTTAAATGCTAACCTAGCTTTGCTAATAAAAGGTGATGGGGATTATTTTTAGACTGTCATTTCAATGTATGGGCAGTTTTCTGAGTTAAAACAACTCTATTAAGTAGCTTGTTTTGTAATTAGTCATAAGTATCTACAGTGATGTTTATTGGAGACCATAATGTTTTTCTTTCTTATGTTCATGTATGGATGTTCTTGTTGCCTTCAGAGTGTGTGAAGGCATGCAGGAAGAGGTGGGCTCAGGAGGCCTCCTGTCCCTTATGTTATACTCTCACTTCATGTGCCTGGAAGAACATTGGCTCAATCATTGAGTCAAGCATCAGATGTCTTGAATTAAAATATTTGACCACTTATTTTTTTAATGGTTCCAGTGTTAACTTCTAGTACTCAGGCACGTTGGGACCCCGTAGTGGAGTTCACTTAAGGTCCAACAGGACTGGTGAGCAGGTTGCAGATGCATCTCAGCAGTCGCGAGTTGCTGGGGTGGCCTTGGCAGGCCATCTGGTACCCCAGTGCTGAGTTACACTCTGTCCTTTACGTTCTCCCAGGCAGACAAGGAGTGGAAGGAGGGGTAGGGGGACCTGGGCCCTCCTAAATGGCCAAAGGGGAAAGGGATGAGGACAGTTTTAGTCCCCTCATACAGATACCTCAGACCTGAGTTCTCTGGAGTCCCACTTCCTGCCTTCTCTGTGTGCTCCTCAGTTTGAGATATGGTCACAGCCTTCTTCTTCCCTCCCCACAGAAAGTCAGAAAGGCAGTCAGGGATTCCCAGCTCCTGTCCCAGTGGCCAGTGGTGGGTTCTTTGTCAGAAAGAAAGGGAACAAAAAAGAGGCAAGGCCCCTAGCTACCAGATCAGCTTTTGCCTACAGGCCAGGCCCTGCCTCTGTGGAGTCATCTGTCCCAGAAGATACTTGCTGGCTTGTTTCTGCAGACTGCCTCTAGTGCATTTTGTAGCAGCTAGTTTCCCCAGTCCAATAAGGAAGGGGGTTAAGAGTCTGGAGAAGAGAAGGGCCAGTAGGAGCAGGCGGCTGCAGAGCCAGTCAGGGCCAAGGAGCTACAGCCCTACCTTGTGGCAGCCTTCCACTGATGTGCAAAGAGGAAGGAGGCTGTTGGCTTAGCTTCAGGGGGAAAAACCAAGAACAGCATCCTGTGGCCTACCAGAGGTTGGCTGAAGCACAGTCCCTGCTAAAGGGGAAAGAAAGTACCTGATGTTTGTGAGGAAGTGGCCTAGGGGACCTGTTGTGTTGTGTTGGGGGTTAAGGTGACACTGAGGACTGGTGTTCAGGGTGCCTAGGCCAGGACCTAGAGAAATGGGCTGGCCTGGGTCCCTCCCTGTCTTCCTCAGGCTGCCAGTGGGTGGTCAGAGGACTAGTGGTGGTCACTGACACAAAGTGAGCCAGCCCAGACTGGACCTTACCCCAGAAGAGGGGAACTGATGGAGGACTCGGCCAGAGGGCTGAGGTCCTGGAACCAGACTAAGAAAGACTGTAAAAAGACAAAGCAAAGGGGTGCTGCTCAAGTAATTCTCCATTAACATTACAAAGAGGTGTCCATCTGGCAGGCCAGTATGAGAGAACCATTGCAGTTCTCCCCTGCTTGATTGCCAGAGTCCTATTTTAAGCCACTTGTCTCTTTGGAGCATGGTGTGCAGTTGTGGGACTTCTTGGGCCAGTAGCACTCCACTACCCTCTAGTTTTAGTGATAAAGCTGTAAACCCAATCACAAACCCTGTAGGCACTTGTAGGCACTGCATCATACAGAATTAAAGCTAGAAGAGGAAGTGCTAAGGCAGCACATACTATTTTACCTTTGTCATGTCTCATCTTTTGAGTGGCTAGCTGTAACATTTTCTGATCCTCATGTGGTTTCTTTGGGATACCCAGAGAAGGTTTGTGACTTATCTAAGGCCATATAACAAGTTGTGGCAAAACCAGAATTAAATTTACCTGTCCCTCATTTCTAGCACCTTGCTAGTACACTAGATTATGGTGGTTTTTAATGCTTTAAGAAATTGCATATAATTTGAAATGGCTTATTATTGTATTAATAGATTCTATTCTTACATTAACAATAAAATGAGTTATTAGAATGGGAAAATGTTAGCACAGTGGGATTTTTATTTCATGTTTTTGCTAAATTTTAGCAAATGTCTCTTTCAGTATATGAGGATATTTCTTTCCAGCAAGAGGTTAATTCTTTGGATTTCTCTAGGTACAGTTATTCTAGTGGAAAAACTTTGGTGCTTATGACATTTATTGCAACTAATGAAAGAGCAGCTAATAAAATATTCAAGAAAATGGCAGCAAGAAAAAATTCCTGTTCATTATGTGTGTTGAAATGTTGCTTCAGTGACATAATGGTGGTTTTTACTGTACATGTGTGAGAGCTTAGTTTTAATCCATAAGTGAATTTAGGAGCAATACTGACATGTAGTGAAGGACTATCTATTGCTGTCTTTTTTGGAGGATGGTGACTCTGAATTAAAGCCTTTTTGGGGGGCTAGAAATAGAAAAAACTTACAGAAATCTTGAGAACTCTCTCTGAGGAGAGGGAGTTGCAATGCCAGTAGAGGGCATAAGTCTGATGGGGGCAAAGTGGGTCAAAGGCTGATGATTAGCTTGTCATTTTTTGAAATCAGCGTTTCTAGACTGAAAAGGGGTGAGGGGGTGGGACTGATGTTTTATTCCACGTATCTGCCCAATATTTTTGTTTACATCATAAAAATCTCTGGCCTACTAGAGTGAACTGTCAGACTGGAGTTTACTCATGGAGTTCCTCAGGGACTGGTCATGGGACTATCTTATTTAGTGTGTGTGTGTGTGTGTGTGTGTGTGTGTGTGTGTGTGTGTGTGTG